>JAHZNA010004454.1:0-11988 GCA_027743935.1 Sinodicranocentrus sp. ZH6 | reverse complement strand
AAATTTGTAGTCCGCAAAAACTCTTTTACCAAACTATCCGCAGGATCTTCCCTTCGTCCGCAGAAAATATTTAAGCCATATTGGTTATAAAATTATATGATAATGTACATGAAAGAAATCAATTAACAATCATGGTACCAAGACTTCAAGACAGATGGAAGTTTGACAAATCGGCGGTTGTACAATGAGAAGGGGTGGATGGAGGCGGATTTGCCTGCAACAGAATAAAATTTGTTACGTTAACGTTTTGTGCATGTGCATGAATATTATAAAAACGAGTGGCGTGCAGGTTGCACGGCATATGATGATATACTTTAGAGTGCATGACTCTCTGATAAAGGTGTTCGTGTTGTCTCCACACAAGGAGTTAATATGCATAAAAATATTATCACGCTTCATCAACAATAAGATATTTTGCCTGAAAGCAATGCATTTAAATATACATATTATGTGGATGTATCGTCATCTGTGAGTTGTATACAATGGGGGTAACAAAACAGCAAAATCATTTAGAAAACTCTGCTTACTTACTGAGCAGCAGCGTAAGTAAAAGGTTGAGTTTATTAACAGTTAGCCATGCACAAGCATAAAGCATTATTGTATTCCCCGAGAAGTACAAAAACAAGGGTAGGGGGTTAAATTTCAAACAATCATCCTGCTCATCGTCAACATCATATGGTTGTTGTAGAACAAATGCAAAGAAAGAAAAGGCAAGGTGAGGTGCCAGTCCTCGTAGTCATATTCACCTTTGGTCGACATCACCTCATCAGTTGTGAAAAAAAACAACATGCAGAATCAGCTAACATGATATGATATTAAGGTATAGACACAAAATAGAAGAAAACTTGAGAGGAGGGTTGGTTGAGGTGAAAAAAAGAGAAATAATTTTATATCACTTACAACATGGGATACACGTAAATGACTACTTTTTACATTTCACTGGTAGTAGTGGAGTGACTGAGACTGAATTGTGGAATCATAGCGCTGCTAAGCGATGAGGAGGCGATGGCAAAAGTTGTCTGGCGTAGACAAATGTTATTTGATTGTTGTTTCCACTTCCCAACGATATAGCTAACAGCGTTGGCTGACTCTCATTACTCCCTCTTCTTGTTATTAAAACTACTGTTGTTATAAAAGTTAACTGCATTCGAACAAATGTTTAGTATGGTCAGAAGAAAACCTGATGGATTTGCATAAAAGTACATTTTTCTAATGTCGAATAACATGCATGGGTGCGTTTAACTGAACACGCTTGCTGTGGGATGATGTTGTAGTGTAGACCATTATTAAAACTTTATTGATTTGCTACATATACGTTTCTTTACCTCGCACTGCTATTACCCTGCAACTGTGCGTCTCCACAGTTTGCCCCAAGACACCTTCTAGTATAAAATATGCATAACTTTGAAGACAACACTGTGGGGTAGTGGTCAAACTTAGTTAGGTTTTTCATCGTTTTGCTTTGTTAAGAAATTTCTCATTGCTTTGAATGTCTGGGATCATCATCACCTCCATTTTTGTATCGTCACTGATTATGAGTAAATTTCAATGAGATGCATTAATTCACATGTGCATAATATGTCATATAACTGCATGCTTATAATGTGTGGCCAACCAAACTTACAATAAAATCATGAGAGAGCAAGTAAAAAGGCATCGATGACTTTGAGGGTAAGAAGTGAATGTTCGAACCAGCGAAGGATCATTTTTTTACCATTATTTCATCTTGCTTGGCAAAGAACACTTAACGAAACTAACTTAAAGTTCGTGTGGTTATGCAACTTTTTAAAGGATAAAATCGGCTACTTGGATTGATTGATTGAAACCTTGTGCTACAAAATCTCTACTAAAATCCGCATATCCAGCCAGACTCAGACACGTCGTTGGTATTTAGTTGATAGTGGAAATACACGTTACATTTACAAAACGGTTAGCATAAGTGTTTGTGTGTCGTTTATTAGTTGTATTGCAAAGCATCAGCAATTTTATAGGGAGATCAGCTCGTCATTTATCCTTTTTAATATTTGAACTTCCTGTTCTGTTCCATCTGAGAATTACACAGTGACTTGAACAGCTTTTAAAGGAGTGAATTCACATGTTTTTTTGAATGTCGTTCATTTCCTCGTATGTGCGGAGAGTGCGTAAGGTAATTATATACAAGAAATGAAAATAAGGGATGGGTAGCTAGCTATCTGTGGTAACCAGCAGTTATTAAGAATATCAACCACCGCCGTCACAAAAAATCCTTTGGTTGCTTTTGCTGGTGTTGTATAATGAAGCATCATACACTGTCTGTGAGTAAACACCAACGTGAACCGAAATCAAGCATAAGCAAGTCTGTTTTAGTCTGAGACTTGCAGAGGTTTTGCCGTTGACTTGAAGAAAACTAGTGGTTGGGTCGGGTTCGGATACAATGTAATCAGCTAAATTGAATACGCTTTAAGGTCTTAAGTAAAAGAAGAAAAAAGATGCACAGTACTGAGGAGGAATGGGCAAACAAAAGACGTCGAGTCGAAGAATGTTTTTTTCTTCTTCTCTCTCGCTCTCATTGTGTATCTGTAAACTGAGCATATATATGAAGGGTAGTACAGACTGGTTAGTGGTTGTTCTGGTACTGGTATGTGTGCATTCTTGAGCAGATAATACCTGCACCGCATATGATGTTTGTTAGTGATTGCCTGGTGGTTGGTAGTCAGTTATACAAAAAAACAAGAGGAGAAGAGTGGCATTGCAGTTGGGAAGAAAGAAATAAGTCGTGCCCTGGAGCTGTCTTGGTCTTGAGGAATTTCAGGCAACTTCTTTTCTCTCGTCGAGAAGAAGTTGTGTCAAAGAACTCTCAATCTTGTTCCTTGTATAATATCATGCACTATTTGATCAACGTCATCCTTCTTTCGTTATCATCATCTCTTCTCGAACAGGTATGACGATTAGGTTATATTGGGGGTTATGCATATACGCCTTGTTATAACACAAGGTGAATACATGATACATGTATGGAATTACATGGCCATCGGCTGTTAGTAGGATTATGAAAAGTATACTATAAATCTGTACTTGTTATTTGGTAATTCTTGTTTGGTACGGTTTTAACATGATCCCTTGTGTCGTCGATTCATGCAAAGTATGAAAGAATGTGAATGGGCTCATGGTATTACGATTAGGTTAGGATGCGTTTTTGATCTTCCTCGAATTGTTTTTAGGGTGAATAAGGTTAGACGGCATGTATAGATTCACATTCCAAAACTGTGAAACAATGTAGAAAGGATTTTTTTTCGCAATCTCGCCATTTAATTTTATGACGAAAATAGAAGATTAAAGATTAACGTGATGTGCATGAACTAATATTGAAAGTGAAGTTTGTTTGTGATTTACTCATATTTCGCATGCGCGATGATGGTTTTTGAAGTGACTGTTGTGGCCAACCTTCAAATAACATGTTTCTAGTTTTTAGCCAAACAATAAGGCACGACTTTCTGTCACTTTTACGGTGAAGTGTTGTGGGGATGTTTTTGGTATATTATGTAAAGGGATTCGACGATTCGATTATAGGATAATAGGATCTTTATGAAAACGTGATGGATCAGAGATATGTCTAGTTGTCATGCAAAGTATGCAATCTGTAAGGGAAAAGTAGTGAGATTGAATATTAATGAGCTAGCTAAATTTGACTAATTTCTTGTGCTTGACAAGTCACGAAATTGTGTTAGTGAATGTTTTTAAGTTCCACTTTCCTGAAACACATTTTCTTTAAGTTTGGAAGATAGGTTTTACAGTGTATGTGATTGTATATGAAAGTATCACAATCCCTCTGCTAATTTATTTAGATTCTTAGGAGTTGCTCATTTGATTGACATTAGAGTGTCTGACATTGCTTTCAATTTATATGAGCATTTGTTCTGCTTGAATTGTGCTGTCGTTTCAAAATTCACCAGCTCACTAGAAACATTCATTGCGAATGAAGTGAGTTTTACAGTTTAACTTGGTGAAGGGATTAGAGGAAAACTTCCATAAAGCTGCAGGTATGCAAGCTGAAGGCATCTTATTCTGCAAACTTTACCATATTCATGAAAGAATCGGGTTCACGCAAATGCGTAGTTTTTTGCTTGAGAAGGTTTGAGTCTTAGATTAATTAAGTAGTAAGGTTTCATTTTTGGCAAGTATTATCTCAAAAGTCCTTCTCTGGAATTGTATTTTAAAACCTTGAAATTCTAAATACATGCGATCTTTGAAATCTAATATTATAATTGTTTTTCATTTTTTACTATATCACATCTAGTGACTTTTAACATTTTATGTCCGTGAAGTTTTTTAATAGTAATACTGGCAGTAAGTTTTGCGCACTTTACTGATGCGACAATAAGCCTCAGCAACAAGTTTCTCATATTCTCATGGAAATGAGAACATACAACATCACTCGTTAATAATTATTTTGTGCAATGAGTTGGGTAGACAAATGATTGCTATACATTGTACTCTTTTAACTGACAAGTAAGTATGACTAGTATGAGACGAGTACATCGAGGAGCACACAGGTATCTCGTAGGCGTAGGTACTTTATGTGAATATGTGTGCAAATAACAGGAAATAATTGCTGCTCAGTTGGTGTGCTGCTGCTGATGAGCTTCGCACATCAGTATTATTGTGTATGAAGTGCACAATATTATTAATATTGTAGATTAGGATTAGTAATCAAATGTGAACTATACTTGGAGCTTAAGTATATATTATACATATTGTAAATACAAGTGTACAATACTTGACGAACGTTAAATCTCATACAATTTCCTTTGCCTTGTCATTCATTCATTCATGTGCATTGAGCCATCTTCCACTTTTATTGTTAGCATGGAGGAGAGGAATTTAGTTCTATTTGAAATAAAATAGAAAACAGCCAGATGAGGTTATCTTAATTGGTTAGGTAGGTAGGAAAATCGTGTAATAGCCTACTAATTAGGACGTGTTTACACACTTCATTATAATTGCGACTTTCATTGTTTGACATTTGATGTGCTAAATGTCGTTGTCGTTTGTGTTTTCCCAACAGTAATAAAATGTTTTTGACTGGCTTTCAGATCATAGGAAAAAATTGAACTAAGAAGGAAGAGTGTCTACTATTTCCTGTGTTTTCAATCAGCGATGTCAACGTTAGTCTTCTCAATAAATCTACGCAGGACTAAATCTGCTGATACTCAATTATTAAGTGGGGGTAATAATGTAGATATATCAGTTTAGTACAATATTCCAACGACTGTACTAGGTAAACAACGCAGGAGTTTGGAAAGGATAAAATGGATATACCCAGCTCCCCGTCCCCTGTTCCGCATCATGGTTTGCGTCGAAGGAAAAAGCGCTCCACTCCTACTGGCAGTGTTCCCGGGTCATCACTAACTGGCCTTAACCGCGGCAGTATTCGTGTCGTTGAACTAATCCGGGGTTCTTTGGGTTACGGATTTACTATCTCCGGGCAGAAACCATGCCTTCTCAGATGCATTGTAGAATGTAGTCCAGCAGATAGAGCTGGATTACGCCCAGGGAATTGCCTTGTTGGAGTGAATGGAAAAGACGTCGCTCATTTAGCTCATGATGACGTTGTCAGCATTATCGGTTCATGCACTGGATTACTGAGACTGCACGTAGCGGACTTGTATTTCAGCGAAAGCTCTGAGGATGAGTGTTTCCAGGTACATTATCAATATCATTAACTATCTGTCCTATTGCATTAGTGTATGACAAGTCATTAGGCAATATGTGCTTGTCATTTGTTATCTATGATGAGCTTATGATATGATCTCTTGCATTAATGAGATGTTGCATTTTCAGCATGTTCAACAAACACGTCCCAAATACCCTCACCGTCCAAGGCCTGTTAATAAGACTGTCACCACTTCAAAGAAACATCCAACGTATACAAAAGTGCCTTCACTCAGTCTTTCATCTGAGGAGAAACTTCCAATTAAGAGTCTTCAACGCGCAAAATCTCCTGAATCTCTTCACCGTAGCTCGTCTCCATCAGCACGTCGTGCGTCATGGGATCCATTAATGCCATCTCCAAGACGAGTCCCCCGACCACCGTATTTGTGTAACGAAGAGTCACCAATTCCTGCCATACCTCCGAGAAATCAAAACGGGCCGTCGACATCCTACTCAAAATCGTTAAATCCAAACGTTGAAATTATTCGTGTTTTTGGTCATCTTGAAAGTCCATCAGGAAGCAGTTGCAGTAGTTCGTCCAAACTAACGCCGATTACAAGGCTCGTACCAACTCCTCAATTTTCTCCTGCGTCAACGAGTAACGACCGCTTCAATACTCATAGTAGCAGTGGAAGCAGTTCAAGAAGAGAAAATGGTAACGTTCGTAAAGCTGTGAATACATCCTCATGTCAGAATTCAGATGTTTCCGAAGTATCCGAATCAAATTATCAAGCAGTTGTAGGCTATATTGGTTCCGTTGAAATACCAGAGGTGCATGAGAAAAAGCGTCTCCAAGCAATATCTGCCTGTGTTAGGAAGCTGCGACTGGAAAAACGAGTACGTACAATTATTATTCAATTTTAGTTACGTTATGCTAAATGTAGTGTTCATTATTTCTATAGCGTTTTTCCTTTAACATTTTCACAGGTCAGAAGTATTGTTTTATTGAAGATACAATCGAATGGAATCAGTTTATTCAGTTCAAATCAAAATGTTCAAAGTGGACCTCCCTTGGCGTTTTATTCATCTAGTATTATAGCTTTTTGTGGAGCATATGGAGATGATCGGCGATTTTTTGGTGTAGTGACTAGTACCGGTTCCAGACAAAATTATTCGTGTCATGTGTTCATGGTGGAGCCGAAACTGCTAAGTCATACAGAGCACACCCGTCGGGCTCGATGCTTTGGGATTCATTGTACAGCGTTATCGGTGCCAAAGAGTGGTCAAGTTTTAGGACTGCAGGAATGTGCAGAATTTCCTGCGACCGCTGATTGTATTTTAAATTCGATTTTAAGATTACATCGTTCCCCAGACGAGCTAACTCCCCGGTCACCTAGTGAAGCATCTACAAGACTCGAAAGTACGAACTCAAGTAATAGTGACTCCGGTATTGGTTTTAGAGATGAATGTGATCGAACCAGTGCACAAATATATGACATTCTTGAACCTGAAGCAACTACTGAGCTTAAGTCGGCGTGTCGATCACCTCAATCAAGACGGAAAGTTTCACCTGCTATAAGGAAAATTTCTCATCAGTCCATAGGTGCATACGCGTCCTCAACTCAACACGAGTGTGTTACTCAAGTACAAGCAGTTTTCTGACATACTAGGGAAGTCCACATCATTTAACTCTGACCCAAAATCACTGCAAGAAATTCTTTGCACATCAAATCGCGTTAGACCTTCTCGTGAAGTACCGACGTCCAGTAAAGCCATCAGACATCCGTCTAGGGAAAGATTGAGTTTAGACGGATCAAGGCAACCACCTCCACCAATAGAAGTTTCGGTTCTTGTAACTCCATCAAGGAGTAGAGAGAAACGACCGAGTATGGAAAAAATGATATATCTTTCTCCAGTGGTAGCTGAGGACTTTAGTAAATCTAATCCCAATCGAGCTTCCATTTCAAGGAATGGCACAAGAAGCTTGGAAAATTTATGCATTCCAGACGATGAAACCCATCACACGTTGGAATCAAGAAATAGTATTGGATGCTCAACGCCTGCGTTAAATCAGGTATTGCTTTTATTTACTTATCTTTATCATCTTAAGCATACGGCTATTTTTTGTCGTGCACTAGTGTTAAATTTATGTACCAAACAAGGTATGTCAGGTCTCTAGTTGAATGTAGAAGTCAACACGAATACGGAGTTTTGGATTAAACAACTCATAAAACAGTGATTCTGATTTTCTTATGCAAGGATTTGTATTTGGAAAAGGCTTTGTAATGAATGACGCAAAATTTGTGGTTGTAGGACAGGATAATGTATGTTTTTATTATGTCTATTACGCATCTAAATGTGCTGCTGTCATCATTTCCAATTGCTAAGTTAATGAAAAGCAAGCACCATGATTACCTCGTGTGTATTTTGCGGTCATATGATAAAAGACAAACACACCGCATGCAGTAAGATTTGCATAAGTATACTCACTTGTCGCGTTTTGCAAAAAAAAACAAGAAATAGATTTAGCCAAGCTAAACCAACCGTATTCAATAAAGAAACAGTGTGCATAATTAAAAACTTACATGCACATTTGATATGCTGCTTAAGAGTTGCTTAGATATTCGAATTGTGGAGATGTCGGAGATGGAGAATCGAATTTCATTATTTTCACGTACTTATGACATCATTTAAATGACATGTCTCGGAATGGTCCAGCTATCCTATGCATTTCTCATGTATTCTACGTGACTACAACCCACAAAGACAACGACACTCATGTTTGTGTAGTTGAACAAAACTGTAATTAACCATAGTGCAATAAATATAATAGATAGGCTTATTGAAACCCTAAATGTTATTAAAAACGTTAGTAATGTATTTGGAGCATCATTGTATGTAAACAAGAAATATCATTTTAAATATGTCTAAGTTCAATACAGCAACGTATTATTCCACGCGTGTAAACTAATAGATAGATACCAGATAACAAACTTCATTACATAAATGAAGTGATATGCTTATCTTTTATAAGATTAATAGATTATTTACTTTAGCCATTTGTGAGTGTGAATACAATGTGCTTCTTATTTTTGCGTAGGATGTAAAGAATTCCAGTGATGGTGTGGAGTGGGAATTCAAAGTTCCGCAACCACCCAAGCCTAAGATGGATGGAAACCGATCAAAAAAGTGGGCAGAGTCTATTGAAAAACTATTAGCCGATCCTGGTGGACTTCAAGTATTCACAGTACGTTAAACAAATAATAAAATAATCGTTTTTGTGATAATTTACATTGTAGCTTGGTTTTAATTTAAATGTTTACTTAAATTTTGGAATGCTAAATTTGTTGTAGAATGTTACAATTTTAAAGTGGTTAGCAACTATGCGTCAAAGTGGCATCTAAACGCAAAATTTATGCCCCAACTTTGTGTTGTGTTACAGGAATTCTTGCAGCATGAATTCTCGACTGAGAATATTCATTTCTACACGGAATGTTTGATGTTCAAGGAAGCATTTCCTGCTCTAACACAATCTCAAAGGATCTCAATGGCCTCAACAATTTTTCAAAAGTACCTGCAAAACGGAGCAACAGATCCTGTTAATGTTGACTTTCAAGTATGTTTGACAGCTTCCGACCATTCATATCTGCATACTATTATATGATGCATAGCGTTGTTGTTGGAGGAGTGTAACTTCGAGGATTACTTACCTAAAACCGGTTTTTACGTTCTATCGATTCTAGGCGCGGTGTCAGTGTGAAAAAGCTTTGTACCAGCCTACACAAGATATGTTTGATTCCACCTTGGCTCAAGTTTTTAATCTACTAAAATTTGATTGCTATCCACGCTTTCTGCGATCCGACATTTACCGTGATTATTCTTCCGGTACATTGGCATTGCCACCGTTGCCCGGTGAACCATCTGATTCTGATCAGGAGTCCGTAAAGTCACATAAACTATCTTTAGATGGAAGGCGACGTTCACTGCTTCCGTGGAATATTAAAAATCGATCGAAGAAGAATAAAGTCAAGGTAAAAAGAAACTCGAATTAACGCAATTTCATTTTGTGCTTCCGTGCTTGCGTTACGTTGGTTTTCCATCATTCAAGTTTTTGGTAATGGGCATTCGAAAATACTGAGTAGTTGATTCCATCAGCTATGCAGCGGATATTATGCCAAAATTAACCTCCATCTTCACGGAAAGCAGTACTTATGTATTTGTGTAAAAGTACTTCGTACTCTGTTTGATTAGAGGATACAGATGTCAGCCTTGACAGCCTAATCACTGCAATCACACCTTTAAATCATGCTACATTTAATTTTTTGTTGTATTTTAGGGAGACCAAGATGGACTAAATTCTGACCTATCTTTCATTCAGCAAGCAGCCTTGAATCCTAGCGTAAGTGCACTAGAAAGTTGTAATATTTATATAAAAGACTAGACAGTTCACTATTTGTTTCAAAAAAATATTATTTCTATTCTTAGTGTGATGGCTCAGATCTAGAAGATGGGTTCAGAAGACAAAGTTATAAGATATGCCGAGTGGTTCTTCCTGATAATTCTACAACAGTTGTTCCATGTATGCCAGGCGAAACATTGGGCGTTGTAGTCCAAAAGCTGCTAAAGAAACGCGAGTTTCATTATTCTGCGTTTGAAGTTGTTTCCGTTTCTTCTGGAAAAGTAAATAAAATGTTTCATTGAAACGGTTTGGACAGTTCGTAGTGCTGTGAGTTAATTGATTCTTTCATTACGATTTTAGGCCCTTGATGTTAACATGCAAGTCACTGACATGACAGCTAGAGAAATTAAGGTGGAGCCTCGAGCTTTCATAGGGATTGAATTGCCCCATGGGTGGAAAGTTGGAGTCAGAGCTAATCCATGCAGAAAGGTTGCTGAAGTCCTTAAGCCCATTTTATCGCAGCATTCCCTCAAGCTTGACGCAGTTGTAGTTTACGATGTTAGTGCAGGAAATTATATTCTATTATTAGAACACTATTTAAAAATGATTTAGGATATAATTAGCTTTCTTTTCTATAGTTGGAATCTTGCGAAATTCTTGACACGAAATGTCCTATGGGAAAAGTGGACAGCCATAACCTTGCAGTAAAATCTAAAGGTAAGCAAGAATTTATCAGCGTGTGTTGTCTTACAGAATGAATGTTACATAATTCAAATGTTCGTGAATATATGTGCATTATTTTAGCCGAAGCCAAACTTGAAGAAATAACCAATCATATTCGAGAATTTGGTACATTTGAGCATCCGTTCGTAGATGACGACCAGACTTCAGCCAAAGTATGTTGAATATTGAAGATGGCAACCCATGATGACAAATTTTGCGTTTATGATTACAAAAATTAATGCAAATGTATATACTTTACAGACCAGCTCAAGTCAAGCGTCAAGTGTCTTTCGGGATTTCCTGCGACGAAGTTCCAAAAAGTATAAAAGAAAAAACAGGACAGCTTGCCAGTATAATACTTTAGGTGAAATAATAAGAAAAATATAATCAAACACAAATAATAAATAAATGAGAATACTATTTTAAACAAGATTTCTGTTTTGTTTTCAGAAGAACCTGTTGCCAATGATTCTTCAAATGAGCTACATCGGAGTGATGTAGAATCAGAGCCAGAAAGAGCAACTACTCCGTTAACAAAATTATCTGACGAGGAAAATTCCCTCCCTCCTCAATTTCTCGCATCCTCGCTTCCACATTTATCAACAGTTAAGAAGACTCCAGAATCACCTTTGAGCTTAGTTCCGTCCGAGTTAAACTTAGCTGAGAATTCCAGAAATCGGAAACCAATATACATTTCCCAGACAACCGATAAAAACGAGTCATGACAAAATATATAATATATTTTTAATCAAGTGAATCCATATTTTTAATACATCGAAACCGTTGTTGTTGATTATTTTTAAATATTTATCAGTGTGACATATTGACATTGCCATCTCGTGTATTTTAAGTTTTAATAGTTCTAAATTCTTCATAAATGAGACCTGAAATGTTTTAATGCTAGATTTTTAATTTAACCAATAAAACAGAGAACTCCGAACAGTAATCAAGCATAGAATTTCATGTGTTCATTTACTTAAATTCCTTTATTCATCTTGACGGAATATAGAGAACTGAGAACAAACAAAGTCGTATTTCATATGTGTAGTCAAGATATGTGAGTATAGTAATAAATTAGAGCTGATCTAATTTCATTGTAGAAAATTCAAAATGCAGCATCCGCATATAATGTACTAGTAGATCCCCATTTAAAATTAAATGGTATATAAATGCTAGAGGTGACTTTTTAAAAATGCTTGTAATTTATGTGATAAAAAATATAGTTGCGTTATTAC
>JAHZNA010004453.1:0-13583 GCA_027743935.1 Sinodicranocentrus sp. ZH6 | reverse complement strand
ATCGCAGAAAAGGCATGGATTTGTGGATCTGAAGTACCCGCTACTGCTGGTATTAAATCAGACAGTATTGAAGAAAAAGTAATCGCAGAAAAGGCATGGGTTTGCGGGAATGAATATGTCGAGAGTACATCGGTGAGAAAAGAAGAGGAAAAAGTAGGGGCCGTAAAAGAATTGCCAATTACAATTTCTGAAGCTAAGTTAACAGAAGAAACCGAATCTGCAGCTGTGCAGGCTCAAAGCAAAACTAAATGTGACGCTAGCTCTGAGAAATGTAAAGATAAAAAATATTTCAAATTATCTAAGCATGAACTCACTGATCAAGGTTTAAATCAACCAGTTCCCTGCAATGAACCAAAAGAAGTCACGGTAGAAAGTTCAGCCAATATATCATCTGTCAATGTAGATATCGATGAAAATCTCCTTCCCCCTTCTGATAATAAAAATACGAGTGGCATTCTTGAAATATGCAAAAATAATACTAAATCTCCTGAAACTAAAACTACACCTGAAAGGACAAAAAACGAAACTTCACAACCATACTCATGCACTAAGTCTGGCAAAGAAAAGGGGGAAGCAGAAAAGCATATTTCCCCAACGGATTCATGCAAGACGTATGACAAACGACCTGAATGTACCATAACTTTAGATTCAAAACCAGAAGATTCCAAAGCAGCTTCATCTGCTGAATCTAGCTTGGAAAATAAGGAAAAGATGCAGTCTATTAATGTGGACGAACCTGTAGAGATGAACCCCTCTGGACTACAACAGATAAACGTAAATTCATCAAGTCTAGTGTCTGCGCTATACTCTGAGAGTTCGGAGGATGGCAGTGTTACCGTTGATACCGAAAAAAATGTTGCGGAAACCGCAGCAAATGTGCAGTCGTGTGATACTGACATTAAGAAAAACAGCGAAAGGTTAATAGATGATGAGTGTGTAATATCAGCGAAAAATGAAAATGACAATAAGAGCACTAGTGAAACGGGATTGTCATCTAAGACGGAATTTTCTATATTGTGTAAAGAAACGGCTATTCTTAATGAATCTGCAAATAATACAAAGGTAAAACTTAACGAAGAGCCGGTTGGTAAAAAGTACGTTATTACTACACTAGAAGAAAAAACAGTTACATATGGTGATCTCAACGAAGGGAATAAGGCAGCTGTAGATTCGAGCTCTAATGTAGGTCTCAGCTCGGGAGACTGTTTGGAGTCCAAAAGTTCTCAGGAAGTTAGTCAAAGTGGAAGTAAATTCACAGACAGATGCATAAATGTTAAGGCTGGTGTTCAGGCTACTGCTGTTGAAGAGCAGGTTTCTGATTCTGATAGTATCACAGACAATGCACTACCTGTTTCAAAGGCAGCTGAAACGTCATTGTTTGAATTTAAAAAATCTAATAAACTAGAGGAAAATGAGCCCGTAAAGAATTTGAAGTGTATTACGACAGAACTTCCCTCAGTGTCGGATATATCGGCTGGTAAGCGTAAAGCCGAAGAAACGATCATTTCTTGTTCAAAAATAGCTAAACTTGATGCAATGGAAGAGAATACTGCAGAAGAATCTGTACCACCCTCTGCAACAGCATCTAATCCTATTATCGGCGAAACAATTGAAGAAGTAGTGATGACAATAACTGGGGAAGGCTGTGGGGCTTTAAATGAAGGTAGCAATGAAAATTCACCGGCTCCGTTGGCTGCAGATATCCCCGAGTCTCATGAAGAAAGTTTAGAATCGGAAGAAAGTAGGGATGCATTCTCAAGTCGGGGTAGAGGAGTTAGAAGTAAACGAGGAAGAAGAGGTCGACCACCTGGTCCACCTGGTGGTGGCAGGAGTGGTCAGCCTAACAATGCTTCGAGAAATGCTAGCAGGGGTTTGCGGGAAGTTGCAAGACTTGGAGCATCTGTGGATGTGGAAGTCAATGGCGATCGTGAGAATGAAAGACCTGTTAGGGCCAGTCGTAGGATTGCACAAATTCGTCTGAAAGAGGAAGAGGAACGAAGAAAATTAGAAGAAGAACGACTGGTGCAACTAAAGGAAGCCCAGATTCAGAAGAAAGCTAAGCAAGAAGAAAAGGATAAAAACAAATCGGAAAATTTCTTGAAGCCGTTTCTTGGGAAAAAAAGTTCTGTTAAAAAATCAGATCAGCAACAGCATCCAGATTATGTTCCTAGTGGATCAGAGTCTGAAGAAAACTCAGAAGATGATGATGAGAGCGAGGACTTTGGTGGAAAAGGAGTTAAACGGCGCAATGGAAAAAAGAAAAATGGTAAAGCCAAGAAAGGGGGTAACCCGTGGGCTACATCATCTGAAGATGAGGAAGACGAAGCAGTTGAAGAGGAAGAAGAATATCATTATGAAGAAGAAGAAGAGGAATTGGTTTTTAAATCAGATCATGAATTTTCTCCAGAGTCTGATCTAGGTGAGGATGATGACGTCGGTCCTTCACGGCATGCGAGAACAGCAAAGCAAGGTAAGTGACATTAAAAATAGATACATATTTAAATATGTATCTATTTATAACAAAACCACACAGACACAGTAACAGTGACCGCTTTTTTATACTTATATTATAATAGAATTCATGAGTTCATCATTATATTGTTATGTTGATAGATAAAGGGGACAAATACGAAGAAGGGAATTGCTGTAAATGCGGCAAAGGAGACCATCCAGAATGGATATTACTATGTGATAAATGCGATAAAGGGTGGCATGCTTCATGTCTTAGACCACAGTTATGGGTGGTTCCAGAAGGGGAATGGTTTTGTCCACCTTGTCAGCACGTATGTACCACAAATCATACCATAATACTGGTCAAAACTTGTTAGTATTCTCGCCATTAAGTAATCACCAATAAATATATGGGTTTCAGAATATGTTGGTCGAAAATTTGAACAAAAATCTACTGGAATACGAAGGGCTATTAAAGAGAAGAGAAAACGAAATCTTGCGTAAACAAAGACTGGCATATGTTGGGATAAGTCTAAACAATGTTTTGCCGGAAAAGGAGAAGCAAGAAAAAGAAGAAGAAACTGAACCAGTTGATGTACGTACTTCCGAAAAGAAAAAGCACAGACGGCGTATTTTGTCTGATGAAGAAGAGGAGCTTTCTGATTTTATCAATGATAATTCGGATGATAATTTATCAAGAAGCAGAAGCAACTCATCAGATTCTGAAGATGAGCCTGTGTATAGACTACGTGCCAGACGGACAAAGAAAGCATTTGATTTTAAAGAGTATGACGATATGATAAACTCGGCCTTGCGTGCTGATGATGATGATGATGAAGAAGAAGAGGAAGCTGACGCTGTGAACGATGAACTTGAACAGCCTGAAGCTGAAGCTGAAGCTGATGCCAATGGAAGTGACATAGTTAATGGTGAAACTGAAGAAACACACTCTGGAAAAAATGAAGCATATCTTAAGCATCTCGAGGAACAAGCACAAGAGGAAGAGGAAACCGATGAAGAACTGCTTGACGAAAAAGAGCGCTTGCGAAGAAGGGAGCTGAAACGAAGTAGTCACCGAAAAACTAGAAGAAGAATTAATGATCTTGATGCTTACAGTGAGGAAGACTCTGATGACGACTTCAAAGCTTCCGAAGCAGAAGATGATGAGGAAGAACTTGGTGATGCTGAGTCAGAATGGTCTGGAGACAAAATGGAGGAAGATTCTGATGATTCCATTGCTTTACGTGCAAGAAGGAAAGAAAGGCATGGGCGGCTAGGAAGACGGGAAAAGTACTCCGACAAAGGTTTGGTGCGTCGATCAACTAGGAAGCGGAAGTCTCGAATATCATGTGAGTTGCAAGTGACGCTGTCAGTATAGTAGAGTACTCGAGTACTAATAATAGAAACGTAATTTGTTTTCAGACGATGAGAGCGATGATGAAGATGACGAGGAAGATAAAAATGATAAATGGCAATCCGGAGAAGAGTCTGATGAGTCTGAGTCAAATTCAGAGTCTGATGATGCTACTTGGGGCAAGCGGAAGAAAAAGTCGTTTTCGTCCAGTAAGCCAAAGATGCCCAATTTTTTCGTGGGTTCTGTTTCAGGTCCTAAAGCAAAGGTAGGAATAAAGAAGAAAAAAAGAAAGACAGACGAAGATGACGTGGACAGAGCATGGAACAATGTGAGTTTCAATAACATTTCTCAGTTAAATAGTCATATCCCCAATCGTATTAACTTAAAGCAGTTTTCATATGTACCTCCAAAAAAACTTTAATTTTGTAAATGATTATTAATTTATATAATTTGATTAATAAACCCTTCAATTACCTACACATTTGACTTATTTCAGCTAACCAATTCTATCATTTCACGTGTAATCCGTTATCCATACTAAAAATTACTATTTCTACGTTTTGTGTCGCCAATTTAGGCGCGAGGTCGAAAACAAAAGGATGAGCCTGTGGAAAGAAGAACTAGAGGTAGAAAAATAAATTTCAAAGATATTCTAGACTCTGGGGAATCAGATGATGAAGGAAATGTGCGCCCTAAACGAAGGTAAACGTCTTAACTATGTTTATGGAGCAGAATTCTTTGAGAATTTAACTTGCAAAAAGCATATACTTATCCACTTGTCAACTTGACTTTCAGGCCATTATCGGATTCGGATGACTCACGAAGTCCGTCATGTTCGAGAAAACTGGCAGAAGAAATAAGAGCTGAAAACCTTCGACAAGCAAAAGAATATGAAGAAAGACAGACCAAAAAGGATGAAACAATCACAAACGTTGATGGTACTGAAACACCTATAAGTACTCAACTTGAGGTTACTTCTGAGTCGCCCACAATGACAAAGCTACAAGAAACTCCAAACCTTGAATCTCAATCTCCAAAAGCGACTCAATCTCCCTCTGCTAATCAACTACCAGCAGCTATAATTCCATCCCCCGTTTCATCTCCAGTTGCATCATCTGCATCTCCTATTATTATGTCCCCAATTTCTTTACCAATATCAACAATCACTAATCCACCTCCGCTTACAATCCCATCTCTTACGCAACCTATTGCAATCTCAAAAAATACATCTCTGGCAGCTGCTTTGTCGTCGGGTGGATCCATAACATCTTCCTCAACATTGGTGGGTACGCAACAATCACCTTCACCTCCTGAAAAAGTTCTAAGTTCGAGTTGCCCGAGGAGTCCTCCGTCGCTTTCTCTTCCCCCAAATATTTCACCTATAAATTTACATAGTAGTTCTCTCCCTAAAGTAGCGGCGGCTCCAATGCCACAACCTGTACCTGTGCTTTCTGAACGGAAATCTTCAAAGCAGTCTAAAAGTTCACGGGGTTCCCGAGGTTCTTCTAAGAAATCAACCCACGGGGTCCAAGAAAAGCAACCAACATCAGATCCAGAAACTAGTGTGTCAAAATCAGTAAAATCTGCTTCGATTTCATCAAAGTCTAGCAAGAAAAGAGAATCCACATCTCTGAACGTTCCAACTCCGAATTTGTTATTAGCAAGTGGTGGGTTGCCTGAAATATTAGGACAAACCATGGGATTGCCACTTTCATCACGAACTAGCGGAACAATCCCTAATTCAGCAGCCAACAACAGCAAGAAGGGGAGTGGCGGAAGCAGCGTTTTAAGCCCAGCGCATGCCAAAACTTCATCTTCTCGATCTCCCAGCTCATCTCAGCAGACTCCCCCACCAGTAGCACAGAACCTCAGTGCATCTATCCCTGTTGATATTGATCGTGTTCCAAACCCAGCATTATATGCCGGCAATCCGTCTATAAGGTAATCTTGCATGATGTGACGATGCGTTATTATTGTTCGCAGGCGCTTAATGTACTAATTATAATATAATCTTTACCAGGCCCTTTCCAATGTGGGTCAGAAATCCAGGTCCACCACCTCCTATATATAGCACAACCGGTGTTCCAGTGCCCACAGCAATAGGAAAACCTCCTCCATTAAGTACATCACCCTTTGCTTCCCAACAAGGTTCTCCCAGGTATAAATAAATTTTACCTATTTTGTGTGTTCGCGTGATTGCCGATTTTGATGTTTCAGCTGTTATAAACGTTTTTTTTGTATCGCAGACAAGGTTATCCTTCACCTCCACCTTTAAGAATACCAAACCCCAACACATCTCCCCTTCAGGCGTTCCAACATTTCAAGAGAGACAGTTCTCTTGGTTCACTCTACAGACTTTCATCTGGACAACCTCAACCTGGTGTTCCGTTAGCAAGCATATTGCCACCCGGCATGCTATCTGCTGGCCCTGAACGATTCTTTGGTGCACCCGGCACATATGGTCATCCTTATGGAATGCTACCAGCTCATACACAGGGTCAGCACCCTCAACCATTGTTTAACTCCCCGTATGACTACAGGTAAAATTAAGAATGTAAAGATGGATAAAAATAAAGCTTGGCCAACACTTATGTTATTGGTTATATTTTTAGGACACCAGAAAGTTCTTTTAAAGAGGAGCCCACTCCTCCAAGGACATCAGCGAGTTCTCTTCCTACACCCGTGTCGAGCGCATCGTCTTCTCCGCCTCCAACAACGGCAGTCTCCGTGCCATTGACGACCAAAGATGAAGCACCTACTTCAAGAGATAGTGAGTTTGGGGGTTTAGTGTCATATTTTAGCAGTCAGAGGTCGGAGGAAGATATGGACACATAACTGGTTTATTCTTATTCTGTTGATTTTGTATTTTTGTAGGGTAATTTATTGTTTATTCTTAACTTTCAATCTTCAATCAGATTGATAAATTTTAGTTTACTCAGTTGAAACTGTTTGATATATCACAACTATGAACCATGCGTTTGCGTAGGTTAAACGGATGAAATGCAGATCTGTTGAGTGCGACTGTTTGAGAGATTCAGGATTGAAAATTATTATTTTTATTATTGCAAGCCATCAGGGACTTATGTAATAGTAATGATATATTCTCATCTATGCAGAAACCCACAGCCTATACAAACTATGCAAAAGTGTATATAAAGTGTGTGCAAAAGTGTTTACTCTGTTGTATACCAGTAACATATAACAGCGTTTAACTTTAAGCTCGAGAATAGTAAATAGTCATTGTAGTAGTTATACTGAATAATACTGAATGCACTTCGAATTTTATACTGTTCCGGATTCAAATTTAATTAAAAGTTTAATATAAATTTAATGATAAAGTAGAAAATTATTAAAGTTAGCCAATACCAAATCTGATGTCTATTGGTGGTGCAAATTGCCTGAAGCATTTCTTTCGGAAATAAACTTACAATACAAGTCCAACCAAACCAAACAATGTCGTAAATTACTAAAGTTGCATGCATGCCCAGAATGCCCACTAGTTATCAGTTGCTGCCTACAGATACTTCTAACTGGTCTTCGTTTTTGTTCTGTTCTATACTCATATTTTTTTAAATTAGCAACTAAATTGAAAAGGTTTTCATTACAAAAGTTTATTTACATACACTTCAAAAGGAATACATTTACATATTATAAATAGATTAATCATCACGTTCAATATATTCAAAGGGTTCCGGAGGAGCTGGTTCATCACCCTCTTCTTCCTCTTTTCTAGGCCCACAGGCTGAAATACAAATAGTTTAATTACATATTAAAGTGAATATTTTTGTCTAAAGCAAGTGACATAGATGGAAATGAAAGGCGGAGTTCAGACATGCAAGTCCTGAGTCTCAAATACTGCTGTGCTGTTGTTTAAGTTTACCTGCAACTGGTTGTACTAGTTCAATGGGTTCGCCAGGTGATGCATCTCTCAAAATAAAAATTCCACCCATCGTGATGTCCTTGAGAGGCTTCCATCGCTTATCATTAACATCCATGTGCCGAAGCTTTCGGTAAGCAATAAAAAGTTTAATATTAAAGTAACTTACTTCCAATATTTAGTAAGTAAATAAACATAATCTATCCGAGCTGTTTTCTACGAATATAATCTACGAGGGTAATTACACGCTTACCTGCTGCTTCATAACACGAGCAGGGTTATTCAACATTTCAAAATTGGGTTCGTCTTTTTTTATTTCCTTTTCTTTGGCTTCTTTCTCCTCCTTTTCTTTTTCTTCCTGTTCTTTCTTCTTTGCCTCCTCATCCACCTCCATAGGTTCACCTTTTTCGGCAGCCACCGCTTTAGCCTTATCAGCTTCTCTTCGTTTGGCCTTGGCAGTCACCTGGAATTATGATACGTTATGAAGTATAGAATCTGCGAATGCTATATACGAATCAAACCTTAAGAGTTAACAGTTTTAAACAACTTTCATAATATAAAAATAGATTACTGATAAAACAGCAGTTGCAACTCGTTCCTTCTCCTCTTTCTTTGCAACTTCTACTGCCGGTGGGTAAGCAAACATAGATGGCTTCGCATTTGACTTCAACTCCAAAATTGGCATCTGCAAAATTTTATTCAGTCGTTAGTAGCAAATTCTGCGGTACAATTTTGATGCTACCGGAGACATCAAGTGTGAATTACCTCTAGCTGTTTGTTAACTGCTACAACACAAGTGGGTTGGAAGGCTAACCCTAAACATAATGACATGGGGAACCAGTACCAGTAATGCGTAAACAAAAGCATTCCAACAGCACCTTGCAACCAAACATGTCCAGTTCTGGAAGTTAAACTGACAGTCACATTTCTACCACCAGCATCAATGATTCCTTGAGCTAAAATGGCTCCAAACTTGGCCATAACATCATCGTGTTTATCGTTCAGAACTTTTGTGTACAACGCCCTAAATTCTTTAACTTTCGGACACAATACTTCTGTTTGCTGAATCAACAACATAGCAGATGCCAAAAGTGCTCCTTGACGAACATAATTTACTGGGTCCTGGGTTAATGGTTCGATAAGGGCAATAGCCTCCTACAACAATACAAAGAGAATACAAATCATATAATATTATCGAAGAACAATGATAACAGCATGTAGCCTGCTTGTTTAACGGTGGATATCTGCTTAATATACCTTGCTTCCACTGCCAGCACAAGCAATGCCGATCGCCAATGCGGCTCCATAGCGGACATGAGGATTATAACTTTCGGTGAGGAGAGATACAACACTAGGACACTGTTCTGGACTCCTAAACAAGAGGAATCCTAACCCTATAACCGCAGCTCGACGAACATCATCATTTACGTCAGAGACGGCAACCTTCAGAAGCTTTTGAATCGCAGAATTAGCTGCTGTTCCACAATATGCCATTGCGACACTAAGAACTCCAGCCCGACGAAGTAAAGCATCCTGTTATACAATGTAAACATAGTCACTAATCAGTCGTTGCAAATATATACATTCCACTTAATCCGTACCAAAACAATCTCTTCCTATTGCGAATCGCGACCGAGGAATAAGTAATCGTAATCTAAGTTGTTAAGGCCATCTTACCTTGTCATCCAGCAGCTGTTGTATTAATCGATCAGCAGTTTCTAATCTTCCAAAACACAACATCGAAATTCCCAGCGCGAGACCCCTCAAAATTTTCTCGTGTTGTGTCTCTCTGGCGTACGTAATCATGTCACGAACTGCATCGTCATTCATAGAACCCAGCATAGTTAAGCCCATAGCAATACCAGCAGCTTCACCAGTTACAGCATCGTCTTGGTACAAATTATTTTTTAAAACTTCATATACTTCGCTGCGCGCAGTTCCAAGACCCATCGATGCCAATCCAAGACCCAAGCAACCTCCGTGTCGAATCATTTCATTGGGTGCATCCTAAAACAAATGCACATATCTACACTTAGAACCGCCAAATACTAATAAAAAAAGCGAGCAGGATATCCAGTTGGATTAAATAACAGGAAATAGAATAGGGATGACTTAAATGATGAAGAACATGGTAGTTCAAAATCAATTAATCAAAACGTCAATTAAATATTATCAATGCAATCACTAAGATAGAATTATAGAATAGGCTTCACATGTTCACATATCAAAAGAAATTAAATTAAATACCCTAAGTTAATCATTTGTTCCCAGTGTTTCTTCATCTCTTCACTAACTGGTTTTCTAACTTCCATATCTGAAGTTTCCGTAGATTCAGTGATATTCTCTGCACCCGATTCCTGATTAGCACTTGCTGCTACCTCTTTTCCACTTGGTGTGACATGGTTTGTCTTCAAAATTCCTAATACTCGGCTTAAGTAATTTTGTGTGGCGCTCTCGTACAGATCGAAACCAATCTGATATGCCATTAATTGACTTTCAGGGCTATTCGACAACGTTCCTATTACACGTGCTGCCTCAGACACATTATCCAAATATATGAGGCACTGACACCTACATTAAATGAAAAGTGCTAGTTTTTAGTTCTTCTCACATTTCTTTGATACAACATACGACTGATGACTGATAACAAAAATCTTACATATTGACGTAATCTGGACTTGATAAACCTGCATAGATCCCAACCAACGATACCAGAATTTCATTTCGAAACTTTCGTTCACCAATTAAAGTCATTGCAACACGAAATGCGTAAGCTAGCATATCTGCTTCATTTCCACTCAAAACGATCGCTGAGCGGAACCTTCAAATTTTAAATTAACTTAAATTAATACTACCCAGTAACATTTTACATGCTTTCACCTTTTAAAAACCCGTAGCAAAACACACTTACATGTCCATTCGGCGCGTTTCAAGAGCTACACCTAACGCTTGCTTGTACTGCTTTTCCTTGAAACACTGGTCAAACATTCTATTTACAATGGATTCGATATCGCACAATCGTTGATTAGTCCTATCGATTCCATCTGGCCCTGCTTGTAATCGGGCTTGAATATAGGCATCCAAGCATTTAGCTGTAACACAAACAAATATCGGCTACTAACAAATACCACGAAAAGTAAATGCAAATTCACATTCAATTCACGAATTCACATTCATTGAATTTTTTACACCATGCTGTTAAATAGACTGAAATAAATTAATGATCATGATCATGCTACTCACTTAAGGTGGTTTCGATGTATTCATTTCTTTGTGATACATCAAATTTGGGCCCTGCCTTTAATGCGTATATCAGAGATACATCGAAGTCTCCCAAGTGGTAATGCACTTTACTAGCGACCAGCGCAGCCAACTGTCGTTGTTTTTCAGGAAATTCGATGTCTTCTTCCAAAATTTCACTAAAAGAATACATTTGATACAGTTGAGATGAAAAAATGATCGCAGCTCATATGGCAATACACTAAATATCCATACTCATACTTACATTTTTTGGATTGAGTCGGCAATTTCAGGCCAGAATTCATTCACGATACTGTCCAGTTTCTTTAGAGCAAATGTTTTTACATCTGTATGCTGCTCATCCAGAAGCGAAATAATTCCAGCTGCAAATTAAATAAATACAACAGAAATTGACTTAAAATCCACTATTAGTTACCCATAATTTGCTTACAAATTACAAAATTGTTTTGGGAGATCGTTTAAGGTCAAACAGTCGTTGATTATGAAAATATTTTAGTAATGCCAATAATAACAAGCCCATATAGTCCATGAGTTACTGAAAAATATTTATATGAACTCAAAAATACTATAATTTACGCTTTGCTGTTATAAAATACTTTTCTTTCATAACCATTATATTAATATTGTTTTTTAAATATTGTTTATTTTATTTCAGTCATCGTAAGAACTGGTAGAATAGGAGGACCAAACATATTATAAACTCAATACAGTCTACTGAATCATTTTATCTATAGTACATTTGTATAGATTACTGTGAACTTATTATTACAATGCTACACTAGAACAATTGGCAATGCAAGATGTAACATACGGCTAATTTAAAACTAGTTGAATTATTGACAATGAGATATTATAAATCAAACTGCAATTTTTAGCGGAAATTCAAGATATTCCAACTCGCGTAAACAAGTCTATAATGCTATAAATTAACTCAATAATTGACTAATCCTTCCTTGAACGTCATACATACAAATTATGATGTGTCTGTGTCAGGCAAAATAATTATTCGCACGCACAGCTGCATAAAAAACGTAGTCACAGCTTACAGCACAGCTGGCTGTCCTCGTGCGGGTAACAACGGCTCTTTCCTTTTTGGTGAATCAATCGTTCGTTTGGATTCTTTTTTTTTCTCTTTCTTTTCTGGTTGAGAATCTGAATCCTTAGCTTCTGGAATTTTCGTTTTATTGCCATCATTATTTTCCTCTTCGATAACTTTTAGTTCTTCCTCATCAAACTGCACTTGTTCCTCTTCATCCTCATCATTCTCTTCCCCTTTTGATTTGTATAAATCAGGATACTTGGAAAAGCATACGTGCATACTTTCAAATGTAGGAAAACAGTCCGCTCCCTTCGGATCCTCTTTACTATAATTTTCATAATTTTTAAAATTTTATTTACCTTGTCTGAATTTTGAAATTGAACGTATCATGGGAATCGACAGTCTAAATTCAAGCTTAAATCTTTTGTATTAACCTGTAATGGAAACATGAAAAAGCAGTCCTGAATTCAGTACCGCAAGGCCCACTAGCAGCTCCCCCCAAACAAGGACATTCCCAGTTAATTTCTCCATTAGGTAAGATAGGTCCGTAGTTCGAAGGATCATAGTTGTCGGGATCAAATGGTTCTTTATCTTCTTCTCTCAATAATTCTCCTCCATTTTCATCTTCGGTTACTTCTATTTCCCTATCATCATCGGGATCAGCGGGTGAAAGGCGTTTTTCGCTTTTTCGAGGTGTTATTTGCAAAGTAGTCGAATTCGAAACATCTGTTTGAGTATTATCATTCTTTTGATTCTCAGCTGGATTGGCATGATTTTCAGGTGAAAACGTTGTACTATTTTCCGAATCTTCCTTTGTTACTGCGCCACCCATTCTGACCGGCTGATGATGATAATTTATAATGTTGAATGTAAGTACCCTCAATGTAGTACGTTGACCGTGTCTACGTATTTGTTGTTATTTTTGATTGGCTAATAATAGCCGTCAGCCGTAGCGTAGGTATAGACTAATCAATCACCGATTCACTGTCGACCAATTAACCATTTTGTTGTTTTTTCTGCCCGAGACCAAATATCATGGCGATAGTCATCTGTCTGCGTGTATGCTACAGTCTAAAATCAACATTGATTTTACTGATCCGAAGTCACACATTTAAAAAAAAATCACTTCACTTTAACCTTTTCATTTCTTTGCAACAATCAAAGAGGAAATATAGTAGATGAAAATATCCGTAACAGTCAGACATTGATAAATTATATGATGATAAGTTCTTCTGGAAAATGAGCATGAGCTCACGCGCTATGCTACAACAGACAGTGAGGAATATTTGGCCAATGTGAGACTTGTACATCCATAGTAAGCTACGCCGTTTGGCTGCAAGACGCAGCATGCATCAATGATATGATGACAGCCTCAATTTGCATTGCTGCAGCTCAACAAAGCCTACTTTTAAGATCGAGTCGGGACCTTTATCCTAAGCACAAATTATCCCAAATCCCAATTATAGTGAAGTTTGATTTTTATTACAATACATATTTAGTTGAAATAAATACAGCACGTCTATTCAAATGTAGCTTTCGACGATTTCAATACATACGACAGGAAAACGAGACATTTGTTCACATTTAAATATGTTTGCAAT
>JAHZNA010004452.1:0-16124 GCA_027743935.1 Sinodicranocentrus sp. ZH6 | reverse complement strand
CCTGAAATCTCCAGTTAGGAGACCCATTTGGGGTTTAAACGTATTTCATACAATTTTTTGCTTAAAAAACTATGTAAAAACACACATTTCAAGCAGTTATATGATGAGCAAGTACTAGTGTCTCCTTGTAAGACTGAAAAACGTATGCATGTGATTTTTGTCGTAATTCTTGTTTTCGTCATTGTAAATACGAGCAGACGGATTTTATGGCGAATCCATTTGGTGAAATTGTGCTCGTTTTCCTGTAACTGAACAAGGAAACTAGGATTTAAAAATTACCTTTTCCTAAAGACTTGTAAGTCAAGGATGGTAATACAAAGACGGGATTGAATAACTAAAGACTAATTGGCAAACTCGTACTATGCGGATTTTACAATGAGTGGGCTTACAACGAAGCATTAGGATTTATGAGGATGGAAGTTGAATAAAATGCGTTTCAAATCTTGTACATTGAACTGAATAGAGAGATGTTAATCTGTAATGATGAATTTTCGCATAGTCACTTGAGCATATATATTTTTCATGAACTCGTAAACACCACATTGGAAAGGTTTCATTTGATTATTTGAAGTAGATATGTGTATGGCTTACCTTCTCTGCTCTTGCGTTTCATTGGGCCATTGTCAACACCCTTTGGCTTTCTTGGCTTCTTCTTGATCCTTGGTGGGAAGCCGAGTTCTGCAAGGTAGAACTCCTCCATGGAGGATGAGCTGCTTGGGCTCGTTGTGGCAGGCGTTTGATGGATAACGGAAGTTGGGACAGGGCCACCAAGTCCAGACATATGATGATGGTGAGGTACGTGACCATTGAGCATCGGAGAGTTGGGGCCACCTGGTCCTCCAACGCCACCTCCTGGCATTCCATGTCCATGAAGAAGAGAATGATGTGGGAATGTTGGATTAGTTGGACTGTTCATGTCACAATACTGTCCTGGGAGACCTGCAAATGGATAGCCATCTAGAGAATTGAAAACAAAGAGCTTTTGTTAAATTATCGTTCATTTAGGTTATAACGGGAAAAAGATTCAGACAATTCCATCTTGAGACAATCACCGGAAATATTTTCAATTTTAGATGCATCACAAATCAGACATGAAACTTCCCAAGCTATATTGTCCTCTTGGGCAGCTGAAATTGATGACCGTAATAATTAAAAAATTTGTCTATCGCTGTATGCTGCAAAAAACAAGCTTTCATTTAACCATCTGCAATTGGATCGGAACATGCAGCTGCATCAAATGCCAGTTTAAGAAAGCCAAAGCTATTATTTTTTCACATGTTTTTCCTCTCGCATTTACATTGTTGCTACTTTTTTTTATAAAGCAATAAAAAAAAACTTCCATCTGCCTTCACAGCCAAGAATGATATCAAGAAAGGTAGCTTACTGACGAAACCTTTTGACATCCAAAGATCAAAAACATTTAACCCTTTCGAAAAAATCAAACTCAACGCGTATATTAAACCAACTAAAGAAAAATCCTGTGCTATGCAAATCTCTCAATTTAAATTACAAAGATATCAAATAAAGCACCGATTTTTTAACCGGAGCGGAAAAAAAGCAACAAAAAATATTCTACCTCACACAGTAACAAAGTCAAGAAGAAAATTACAATGTGCAATTGTGCATATGAGAATTGGTGGTGAGATGAATATAAAAAAATAAATCGACCATTCATATATGCAAGTGAAGCATACAAAAAACTTATCCGAAGTGAGACTTCATGCAGCTATTTTTTTGAAGCTCAAAAAAAATAGTGCAGTGAGTAAACCTACTTAGCATTTTTATATTTGTATGCATTTGCATACACATCAAATTAAATAGGAATATTGACTACACCAAGAAAAAAACGTGACCCCTCCGAACTTTTTTTCTTCTTCCGACATAAATTAAGTGGTGGAATTAAATTATAAACAAATCATTAGCATAAAAACCTACAAAGGGTTGCCCAGCTAACCTCTACTCTTATGGGAAATTCTATACCAATTGTAAATTTTCTTTGTTTAAAATAAGAACACAGCAAAAAAAATCCACTAGAAAAAATAAATATCCAGCAGTTAAAAAAAGAGTGCTCTACAACCCAAGGAAAAAAATTGAGGGCACCGGATGGGCCAGAAAGGCAAAATGAATGAATGTACATTTTCCAAAGCACCTGTTGAATACAACTCGCTATACCTTGCCTTTCCCCTGCAGAAAAAATAGTTACATATGAATGAGCTCCTTTTCACAGTGTGTGTAGGCTGCACAAAAAATAGGTTATTATGCGAAGCAGTCGACCTAAGTATGGCATATTGCATGCCTGAGCCCAAGCCCTTTCCCTTTCCGTTCGTCTGACCGTAATATTAAAACAGAGTGTACGATTTTACAACGAGAGGAGAACCCATTTCCATGAATTTCCATACAAAGCAAAAAAGAGCTTATGTATTCTTTCGTACGCGTAAGGTTAGTTCCCTTATTCTACTTTTATATCCTGCCTTTCCCTCTTTCTTATGTGATCCACATGATAAATTCATTAATTTGCTAAGGATCCACTTTTTTCACAGGCTGATTGCGACCTCTTCTCTGAAAATTAGTCAGCCATGCAAAAAGCTCTACTCCTTTCCGTTTCATTTCCCATTTCACACTTTGGTCAATCCCAAAAAGTGGGTTGTTCATCACTAACAAAACATTTTACCCTTTGCCACTTTGTTTAGCTTCACTGTGGCAAGCCATAGAATTCAAAGAGCCTTTCCTAAATGCTCGTCATTTTTTCCAAGTCAAATTTTAAAATAGAAATGAGAACCAGTAGCGATTCCCATTTTGAATCAAGAATTTACGAAGGCAGAAAGGTTTAGTTCAAAAATGTACTCTGCTTTACAATCACGCCTGGATTTTTCGCAATATTTCCTTCCTCGAATCCACTGGAAATTTCCTTATTACGTTTTAATCTTACTTCATGTCTGCTTCATGGTTTAGTGCACTAGCCACAACCATCACTAGCCGCACTATAGGACAGTGTCAAGGTTAAATTCATAAAAGTAATTAACTATGCTCTTCTTCAACTCTAAAAATGCATTAGATTTGGACATCACATAAGTGGACAATGGAGTTCAGCATAATATCACGTTCTCAATGATACAATAATCAAACGGAGATTTTTTTGACAATCTTTATAAAAAACAAATAGGGAATATGGGAAAGATGAAATCGCCTTTGGGCTGCCCACGCCACAAATCTTTAATCTGTTGCCATTTCCCCCTTTTTTGGAATGTCCATAAAAACAGAGAACGTGTGGTGGATGAGATAGCATGAAACCACACACGACACACATTTACACATTTTTCCAACTTGAGTAGCCCCATGTAGCTTGCTAATCTCTACATGCTTCACTGGAATCCCCAAAAAGTTTATTAGAATGGCCATGACCACGGTGGACAGGAGGATAATAGATTGAAATCGTCTTCTTTTTAAGAGAAAGAAAAAATCGCAGGAGAAGTTCGCATAAAACCTGTTCATTACTTTTGATTTATCCATATGAATACAAAAGGATGGTCATGTAATGGACTAATCTTTCTAATATATTCTCCATCATGCTCATCATCATCCCGGATACATGCTGGAAGAATTTATAAAACACGAGGAAGCCTCCTCAAAGTTGGCTTCAGGCGAGGAACTTGTTACAAATGGACATGACCAAAAAGTGGAAAACTCAAGAATAAAAAAGTGGATACCCGCCGAGGAATGAAAAATGAAGTGGAGTAGGTGGAGGTAAAAAAATAACTTTTGCGAAAAAACCAACATTGGATTCGACTCGGTCTACATCACACACATCTTTCTCATCTCCAAAACTTTCTGTGCACAATTCTACCTCATATTTGCAAACGAGGAATTTTCGCCAATTTCTCTACACACAAGTCTTTTTTGATTGGCCAACTTTAACCGTAACGAGGCAAAAGGAGAAATGCAACTGTATCTAAGCTACACATTTTTCAAGATTAAAATGGCAAGGTGGATACATGCATATAGGTTCTTGTTTCTTTGCCAGTAACCAACACCTTGTTTCGATAACAATCCAGACAGTGAAGAAAAATCATCTGGAATTAAAAATGAGGAAAAATGGCATTCCATGAGGAAAGAATACGCAGTCTAGTTCTCCCTTTTTCTTGCTCAAAGACCGTTGTATATATACAGCGGGCAAGTTGTCTTTAATATATATTTCAACTTGTCTTCCAAAACAAGTCTTGGCAGAGAAGAAAAAAATAATCAAGTGAGCCAACAAGAACATGCTGTTATATATATTTTCTTTCCATATCAACAAGTTTCACATCATGGGAGAATATTATCCAGGGTTGATTTTTACGCATATACCCCGGTTGAATATTATCTTTTTGGATATAGGTGTTCCATCGTATATCCTATATAAGGAAAACAAGCCAACAATGGTCAGCTTGATGATGAGGATGGTCATGATAGGTTTGATAGCTAAGGGCACCTTGAACATCATGAAATCTTGCAATGATTCTTTTCAATTGTTATCCTGCCCTGTTCAAGCCACCTGAATGAAGTGGAGTGGAGACAAGGATAAAAAAGTATATTCCAGTATGCTTGCTATTTTTTTTAGATGTTGCTATGATCAAGGAGAAATTACTTTGTATGTATTGTTCCCGTGTGTAGGTAGTGAACAATCTGAAGAAGTTCCTTCATACAGAAAATCATAAGCACTTATTGTGTTTCATATACTGGACATTCCTAGTGGAGATGAGAGAGAGAACAAGAATAAAAAAAGTGTGCAAAAACTTTTTCCAGACCTGCTGCCGTGATTTTGCATGGATACAAGTTCAAAAAACTAGACACTACCTATACAGCATTTGTACTTGCTAAATGATACATTGTACCAGTTGTGCAAATATGTAGAATTCTAGAGAATAAGTGGATTTTCACATGGACACTTAATCAGCTCCATATTTCTCTACGCCCTCTCTGATTACAACGTTGACTGTTTGCAAGTCACGTGCAATTTGCACTGGAATAGGAAAAAAAATAGCTGAGAACCGTAGCCTGTAGCGAAATTGAACTATGCAAAAGATATTTTTTGAGAGGCACATTTCCGTTGTCATCATTTTGCTACTCAACTTTATTTCCACAAAATCCGCGAAAAATCCAACTGTGAAACCTGTTCCTATCCCATATTTGGACGAACAAGTGAATCTCTTGGAAAGGAATTACACTACAACCTTACCTAATATGCAAAGCAAGGGAATCACACAAAATCGTGAATTATCACAAGGAAAACAGAGAAATTCATGTATCAAGTAAACAACCCCAAATCTTGAAAAAAACGGCGCGCATAATGCAAAGCTCAAAGAGGGAAAAAAATCTTTGAAGCAAAAGTCCGGATCTTGTATACATCTCACGGAGTGCATAATACCTTACTTGCAGATACAGTCTTAAGATAACATACTACACAACGTCAACCGTATCCATCCCACCAAATACCAGCCTGCTCGTCTTCTTCAAATGGGAAATGTTTGAAGGAGAGGGAAGGGGAAAATGTAAAGATATGCGAATGTTTGCTCTCCATGAGATACAAGACTAGAATTCAATTCGTGATCTTTCTGTCCTTGACGTTGGTCACTCACACTGTCTTGGCCAGATAGAAGGCATCCTACCACGTTAACAACATGAAACATCCCATCTCATCTTGCTTCCAATATAATTCACTCCTTCCTTTTTGCAAATCGTTACTACTATTATTATTAGTATTATTTATTGCTATGATGTGTACAACATAACAATCCTCTGAAAAAAAAATAGCTTTTAGCTTTTTCCTTTATTAGATTACATCACAACTCACTGTATCCATAAAGATATATATATTAAAAAGTTCATTTCATCCTCAGATATGAATCTCAGCGAAACCTTGTCATTTTTTCCTTGAACAAAAATGAATTTCATCTCTTAAGCCACGTGAATTATGCATGGGTTGAAGCAAAGCACATGGCGGGAGAAGGAGTCTTAAAACTATAAAAAAGACCATGGCCAAAAATCCCCCAGCGAAAACTGGCCAAGCCCAACACGACAAAGAGTGCGGAGGATGTTGCTAATAGATGCGTAATATAGAATGCCTTCCTTTCCTGTAAGTTTGGCATCCTTCCTACTCATTCCCTTGCCATTTCTTCATCTTCGACAATAGCATAAATCCAATAAGATGATCAAAGCAAGAGAGAAAAAATCTAACCTAAAAGTCCATCTTTCCCTCTTAATGTGAATCAACCTCGGGATAAAGGGATTAGGATGAGAAGTCTATTAAGAAAAAGAGAATCCCTGAGGTGTTCACCAAAAATCTCGGATGGAATTACATATGAGACATGACAAATCTATAGATGACTCCTTGTACTTGGTTGTCCACCATCATGTGGTAAAAAAGATAGTGCTTCTAGGCCTAGCCTCATGCTGAGACTCATGGATAAAATATATAAATTCCTTCTCTCCAAAGACAAGAAAAGATAAGCATATTGTGAGTGTTTGCGAACTGCGAAAATATTTTTTTATGACTGGTCCATCACCACAAGCTTCTCTCGGCTTGAGAATGTGATCACCGTGCAACAAATTGTTTGCCATCTTCCACGATTCCCTGAGTGCCGTCTTCGTCGTGGTTTAAATTAAAGGAAGGCTGACATTTCGTATCATGCATGAATCTCTCTAGCCCCATTCTCCTTAAAGACTATCATTTCACGGGGTTTTTGCACACGATTTGGAAGAGTGAGAGTGGCACTATGACGGAGATAGAGATGTAAAGAGGAGGAGAAGAATTGTGGCTGTCACTCGTGTCAAGGTGAAAAGGGGAATTACCTAAGCGTCAACTTGATTTCTGCGATAGCACATAAAAACAATGGTTCTCTTCCATTTCGCCCTTTCGCTAATAACGTGCAAAATCAAGTTTGCAGAAGGGTATTATTACATTACGCCGTATACACACATCAACCTCAATCTGATTATAAGTCTAGGCCGCGCTCGGGAGGCTTCTCCGTAACGGCATAACTTTCCCTGAAAATCCTGTTGTGAATTTGTGAGACGCTTCTGGAAATTAGAACACATGTGAAGGGGCAAGAAGCTATTGCCGAATTCTAAATACGCTATTAAGCTGCCTCCTTCGCTAAATATCCGTTCTGTTGAGAAGCATTAAAAGCAAATCAATTTTCTTTCTTCTAAAAAAACACACCATTAGCACACCAAGATCCAAGTGTATGGATTCTCTAGAGTAGAACATCTTTCGATGTGTGAGTGTTCTTGCTGTTACGAGTTTCATAATCACATTCATCATCATCATCAACATTTGATTGAATTGCCTTAGGATTAGGTTGAATTTGTGACAATACAGGAAACAGGAAAACCACACCTAATTGCTAATTTCATCACATGGTCTCAAGTGCTGATACAGTGGACTGTTTGCATAATGTTGGATTTACTGCAGGAAGGGAATCTCACCAAAGTAAATAGGTATGTGGAGCTGGCCATAGTATGAAATTAGTTAAAAGCAAATTTGCTGAGAATCAGTAATTGGAAAGAGAGATGCCGACTTGCACATTTACTTTTTTATTGATGAGAGCAGCAGCAAAGCTGATATGTGATGAGGACGATGTTGAAAACTAACGCGTGAATTTACATGGAGCACTTGAATTAGTTCCAGCTACGGGAAATGGTTATTGCACATTTTATCCATAAGTTTCAGCTCGTACAAAAGCTTTTAAATAACAATGAATGTCACTTGAAGGCAATCACTACAAGTGGAATTTGAGTAGTAGAGAAAATTGACTGGAAAGGTATACCAGAGATGTGTACACTCGTGGATGAAATCAGTCACACAGATATATATTTTTTTACGTTGTTGGGTGGATCACAAAGTGAGTTATGAGACAGAGAGGATGGAAAAAGCAAAGTGGGAAAATTGACACTGGAACAAACTGAAAAGTGACTAGCATGTCAATGCAGAGTAGACAAAGTAATTAGCTTAATTTCACACGTCCAGATTGAGAAAAAAGGGCAGCGTGGTGCATAGGAGGAATGCAAATGAGAATGAAACGTCCTAGGTAGGATTCAGCCAAAGGGCAGGGTTACACTTGGATATAAAAATTAGGAGAAGTTTATGAGTTTACATATTTAAATTACAACATCAACATGAGCAAATCTAGCATTTCTTGGAAAAGTCATAAATTAGGGGAAATGTGTTTTGCAGAGTGGAATATTAACTCTAACATGAACATAAAGCAACACACATATACAACTGTAGACATTCGAATGATATTTCTGGTGCATTTGCATTTCCCGTTTCTGGCTCTCATCAAAGCAAAAATTTCATCAGCGTGACGAACCCCAGAAAAAATAGGTGTGACGGGTAAGGAAAGTAAGAAACCTGGTAAGATATTTTGTAGAAATGAAAGCCAAAAGCGACAAAAACAGCTATCTTTTCATTGGCCCCATCACCATTTCCATAATAGCATGAAGATCATATCATCCACGTCTCCGCAACCATACACCAGAGAAACAACGGGAGAGTGGAAAACTGAGGTTTGCTCCTGCTGTTGTGGCCATCACTTTGATAGTATTCTGCTGGAACAAGAACTTCATGTGGGATGATGATTTGATGATATGCTTTACTTACTGTTGCTTTGTACCACCACCACCACCACCACCACCATGAATCTGTTGGACGAGGACAGGTTCGTCGACTCTTTGACTTTGAAAAGGTCGGGAGTGCAGAGCCACTACTGGTGTGTATGTATGTATGTGTGCTTCAAAAGCCGTAATAACCCATCCACTTACGTACACCAAGACTACAAATACTCATTCACTCGCTAGTTTTCCAGTCAACCTTTTTCGGACACGTTCCCAATATTTGCATAAACACTGTACACAAGGAGCTCTCTCATGAAGGAGCGAAAATCCTGTGCAATTCCTTACGAAGTTGATGGAAATTCTCTTCTCAACAAGTATGTAGGCGCAAGTTTTCTCTCTCACCAAGAGTCACAAGTGAGAGAGGTTGATACATACCAGCTAAATCCCTACTTACATCTTGTCCGTGAAAAAAGCTCTTGAACACCTTGTCATGGGAGGTGAGAGCATTTTTGTGAAGCATAAGTCAAGTATGAGAATCAGTGAAATGTAACGATGAAAAGGGAGGATTATGATACACTTCGCTGTAATATGGATAAAAAGCTTGGAGAGATAAAAATAGCTAGAATCCCAGTATCACCAAAAGCTCAAGTACCCGTTACGATCAAATCTTGCTGAAATCATAGAGCAACAAGTATCATACAATATGGCTAATACACTCCTTGGAAAAATCAATATTTTTTTTTATATATATTTTCTCCAAACCAAAGCGTCCACCTCAATGAACATTTTTCTTTCAGAGAGATCAATAAAAGAGTAAAGTTCCTGAGAACATGGCAAATTTTTTTTGATGCAACCTTCACATCCAAAAGTGCACACTATACATCCTGATTATACACATAATCATTATCATGAGGAACGACTGACTGACTAAGCAAATTCGATTGAGATGGATGTACATACCTATATATGATAGGAGATGAGAGCTATATTACGATTTGATGATTACTAGCACATGTTGCCAGGATGGAATTTATGGATGAGGAACTCCAGATGATGTATCTCTAAACTGTTACATCAGCAGCGTATTTAGTTTTATTTTCTAAGTCGGCTACAAACACACACGTACTTAAGTCGATATAAGCACAGATATAATATAGTTTGAATTGCTTTCTGGAAAGCGTAGTAGAGTAGTGAAAGAGACATAAGTCATCAGTGTCAAGCTTATCTCTAAAGCTGAATGACTGACTGGAGTAAATTTCTATATTAATAAAATAGCCAATAAACATATAATGTATATTACTCCGCAAACGTGTTCTACACAATGTATGTATATATTCAACTTTTTGAAAAAAAATTATCTCTCTTCTGGGAAAAAAACATATTATGCATTGACTCAATCGAGAAACACAGAATAGAGTAATAATAGCAAGACAAATCCTTGCATAGACACACTCGCACCCGTCAAGAGGGTCAGTATGTAGTCATGTCAATGTAGCATTATCATCGCTATTATCATCGGTTTGAATGACAACAACGGAACTTTCATGTTTGATAAGTTCTTTTTTCCTCTAGCTCTTCCTTCCATACGGATTCACTTGGGAATGAATGAGTGTTGACATTGACGTCGGAAATAGCCTGGCTATTAACCTCGTGTCCAGCTTAACCTTGACAGTGAGAAAAGTTATCCTTCCTCGGATTCATCGTTATGAGAGTGGTTAATCACCAACTAATAAAAAAATAATATCCGAACCAATATTGTATCACGGTTGAGTGATAGAAAAAGCCAGATTGTTTATGCATATATTAATTCATCCATAGATCCCACTCTATCTAACTACTTTAAAGATTGCAAGCTTTAGTTAGCTTTTATGCTAGTAGACAACCTTGACATTCACAATAAGAGAAACGTCCTATATACCTACTCCTATTTTTATTTATTGATTTTTCTCCCTTTTGCTCATTTCCTATAATATTTTTTATTAATTTTTTAATTTTGTGTTTCTATGCAGAATGCGGAGGAAAAGACGGGTAGGAAATACAGTATTGGGATATTGACGAGATTGTGGAACGCATATTTAATGAGGAAAATTATATTATATTGATGGGATCACGAAGTGGACGGATGTTTTAGAGGAGATAAGACTGGCACAGCGAGTTGAGATAATGTAACCTGCTCCAAACCTATCTCCTGGGCTCCTAAAAATGTACACGATTGCAAGAAAAAATTGCCGACCTTCACGGAGGCCATAAGTGCAAACTGCGAAGTGCAAAGTGGATTTGCAAATCTGTGGAGCCCTTTTCTGAATGGCAACCGATAGATATGTATGAAAATCTGTTGAACAGACTTGGATTATAGAATGAAATGAAATAAAAATAAGCAGATTGGAAAGGGTGAGGACGTGAGAGTGTGGTGACATGGTGACCGATTGACTATTTACGTTGTAGAAAGAAAATGAATCAAAACCTTGTAATTCTAGTTATGTCACAATCTCGTGAATGGATAAACTCTTTTAATTTGGATATAAGAACAAAAAAAGAGAAAAACGTTTCAACGGGAAATAGCATTTAGAAATGGCTTAAAATTGCAATTGCCATTTATTGATATGCCCTGGAATGACAAAAAGGGAATCATATTTCCAGCTAGCAACACACACACTTGGTAATTTCCAACCATATGGAACGCATTTGCAAACTACACGTCATTATCCCGAAACCACAATGCTCTTTCTTATAAACATATTGCATTTCCATGTATATCCATCGTCCCCAAATACAGAGGTTCGGTTGGAAACAAAGTTTGCAAAAATTAGCATGACTACACTTGTTAGATTTCATCTATACAAAAGCATACACACGCGGTTCATCACCCAAGCTCAACTCAAAGCATAGGACAACCTTGAAAAATTATTACGCTCAATGTCAAACGGGAGTTGCATAGTATCATATAATCATTTTGGAATTTTCGAGTGGAACCAGCTCTTCCAATTTAATGTGGCTATTGGACTAGTCAAGCAATTTTAGCTGGATTGAGAGTGTGTGTGCGCTTATAATTAAACAAAAAAAAACACTCAGACTTCCTCATCCCAGCTTGTGGTACACTTGTCATCCAACTTTTTCTTCTTTTTTCCCAGCTATCCTCGTCTAATCGTGAAAAGGCCTGGACTCTATTTAATTTCAAAAAAGCTAATAACGTAGTCAACTCACATTTACTACTGCAATGGGAATGATGTGAGAACAGAAACATTAGGCAACTCTTCCTTGTGTGGGCATCATCATTATCATCATCTCATATATGCCAACTCACATTTTTCCGGGACCATTAGATAATACAAGAATGTATACCCATTTACACGTATCCACCTAACATACCTCAAACACATTTTTGGAAGCTTCCTTGACATGACGTGAGTGTGTATGTGTGTGATAATGTTCATCACGATATTTTTCTCTTCTTTTCTCGCTACACATTTTGAAATAAGGGATGAATGCTATTTTGCAAACTCTTGAAAAAAAGTTTTGCACACACCATCATCATCAACTACAAGATTCCTTTTAATACCTATCCCCACTCATCTCATTCTTGTTGAGATATAATATGGAGAAAAGCCTTAGGCATAAAGACAAAATCCAAACGTGCTTCACACTAAATCAACTAAACTAAAAGCAAGCATGGATTTCATATAAATATGTTCCTCCTTCTCAAGACTGCATGGATTTCATATAAATATGTTCCTCCTTCTCAAGACTGCATGGAATAATGAAATAAATGGTGATTACGTACGAGTATACCTAGAATATTTTTTTCTTCATACCTACACTCCGTGTGTGGTGGTGTTGGTGTGTGTGTATACGGTGTTAAGAGAGAAAAAGAAGAGAAAAAAATCACGCAAAGTATGAAGCTCATTTCTCTCAGATGTATGCATCATGTCGGTTGTCGAGTTTGCAGAAAATATTATGCTTTTGCATAACTCTTTTAGCAATCAAGTCAACCTTGAGAAAGGAGTTTGACCCACCGCAACCATCATCATCATAGCTACCATCCTTTTATCTATGAGGCGTTCTTAAGGATATCTACTAGCTAAAAGTTTTTTTTTTTTTTCAATAAAAAAGCTGCTCAATTCATTCCGTGTACACAGGAGTGCTTACTTTACATGGCAGAGAGTATTCATGAGTTTATGTATAGGAGAGCAATTTGTGTCTTTTTATCATTACCTCAGCCCGTGTACACCTATATACATGCATATTTATTGCTACATACCTACATACACAATGTACACATTCATACAAAAAAGGAACTGATTATGTATTGTAGCATATTATGTTTACACTAAACTATCTGTCTCTGTAGATCCACTATTCAATCATAATGTACTAACTATGGTCTACCGTGATGTGATAAGGCTGAATGGTGGTTAAAAAATCTAAAAGAAAATGTATCCCAGCTTTTAAGGAAGATATACATGCATATATCTATCTGCCTGTAACATCTGACTCTTACAAAAGCGACTTTTACAGACCCTACTTTTATATATCTATATAGAGATTTTTTTCTTCTTTGCGAAACACATGTTGCAAAATTTTTCCTATCATTCTCTCGTTTTTTTGTTGCAAGATCTTTCTTTGTACTCAAACAAGTGCCTTTTTTGGGAATTAACGATGCATGATCGTGAAGTGTTCTTTGAAATGTGTTTATTATGTTGGATGACATGCTCGCATAATAGGTTTGTGTAATGGGCGAGAATGCAAAAATCCTCATATTAAGTCACACAGTCATATATCAACGATGTCATTTTTCCTTGATGCGACATTGTGCACAAACTGTAAGCTTGGGAGCGAGGGGTAGTGGGAGACTCTTTTTTTTAAAGAGCATTTCTTCACAAGGGAATATAAACTTACGGGAAAATGCATCAGCGACCAAGGCGACAATTGGTGAAGGACGAATGGGTATTTGTAGAGTTATTTAATTTAATAATATAAATAAAATGTGCATAACGAGTTATAGTTTATTTTAAGGGATGGCAAATAATTTGTTGGAAAGATCTCCCTATTACGCAGAGTTGTTTGGGTTCGCAAGAAAAATGATAATCCTCAACTGAATGGGATTAGTCAACAATGTACATGGCTGTGGCGATGCAACACATCCTTTGAGCACTTTGAGTACACGATGAAGTAATACAATTCATGATGAGTGTGTACAAACGATGATGATGACGATGAGGCGTTGAGACATGACAATTTGCAAGGCAGCCAGTATGTCTAGCAAGGAAAGCTTTTCCACATTCCTTTTCCTCGAGGTAATAAAAAGCCTTAGTTGATTTCTTTTAGGAATGTTGATCACACTAGCTACCCGAAACAGTCGAGACTTTGAGGAGGATAACACGCGTAGATACGCAGAAGCTCAAACTATTATTATTTTCATTACTATCTACACCTTCAAACCCCTCCTGAGCATGATATATAGATTGCCTCACAAAATTTTCTTACGAAATGGGCCATTATGTATGAAGCGAGGAAAAAAATCATGAGTCTTGAAACTTGAAGAAAAACCAAACGACGATAACCATTATGTAGGTTTCCTCTCTTGTTTTTTTCTTCTTCTCTTGACAACTATACGTGTCTCATCTCTGACGACGACAACGACAACGGTGACGACATTAAAAATAACTCTGCTGAATTTTATCTCAGAGATGGCTTCATATATGAACAAAGTCATAAACGTTGTTTTGGATGGGATTTTAAAATTTTGTCTTTGTGTTTTGACATTTGCTCTTTTTAGCAGTCTGCGAGGCAGACTATAAAAAAATTCAAAAAAACTTTATCTACTCACGTGTCTCTTGTATACCTTAAATATTAGAACACTTTTTTATGAGATTGAATGTTTTCGACTAAGCCAACCACTTTTTGCACTTATTCATCATTCATATTTCAGTAGGATATTATTAATAGACATCCGAGATAAAAAAAAAGTCAATTGAGTTGACTACTCAAATCTTATCCTGAGTTTGTTGAATACAAATAGAGATTGTGTTTGCAGAGAGAGTGGAAAAAATGCAGAGGTGCAATAGGGATTATAAAAACAGCTGAAGTAGAATGCAGATGTGCGTTTTTTATTACTTGGATCCTTTCATAGATGATTTTTTATGCATCAGTCTTGTATTTTTTATGCAATGGGAAGAGATAGACTGTATTTGATAATGGAAAAAAGAGACCTTTACCCGAATGGCAAAGATCCAGCAGACCTGTTGAATATCCCCGTCGGAAGCCGTAGAGGTCGAGATGTAATCATACAATTAGAAACGGCTTTGCTACTCCCAAACCTGGAATGAGACTAGAGGGTGCTTTAAGAAAATTCTACTTTTACTCTATCCTTCCCCTCTCACACACAATGGCACATTGTTCCTGTCAAATTAGCAAATGAGAGCTGACAAACACACAGAGCAACAGGGGACATTGTCAAGAGGGGATATTTTTTTCCTTTCAGCTAAATATTGCATCATTCCTTGCACGACTTCACACAAAGCATCCCACAGCGGAAAAGGAAGGGCAGGGCTGTGCAAGGAAAGCTGTAGAAGTCTTTATTTTAATAAATTTACTACAATATGACGTGAACTGCTATTGTGCCCTAATACACTTCATCTTGAGACCTCCTACTAAGGAATAAAATAAAAGATGCAATAATTCCTGACGTCACTTAAATATCCTCTCTTGTAAAGAGCTACCGCCCAATGAAAAGAATCCCAGTAAAACTTTCAAGTCATTGGAAGCCATTGCGGAAAAGGGAGAAATACAAAGATAAAATGAAATGGCCCGGAAGGGGTTAATTAATAAATTGAATTGTAATGGGACTACTCAAAAACTCGATAACAACTTGTTCTACAACTACCGCCGACCATAAAACTAAGTAAAAAGTCCTCTTCAGGATGTATGCATTTTTTCCTTGTTCATATTTACGTCTATAAACACTAAAGTAATGGAGGCAATACTAATAACCCTTTTTTGTAAAGCTGTTGACCGCAGATTGCAAAATTTCATGTAGGAAAAAAGAAGCCTCGAATTCCGGACAATAAAACATTTTCAACTCAATAATAATAATCCTCACGCCATCACAAGCTACTGTGCGCATAAGCTCTTCTTTTTTTATCGTGTAAAAGCGTCTTCCAGCTTTCGTCTTGAGAGACGTGAATGCTCTACTTGTTCGTTGCTCTTTTTTCTGCTTACGTAAATTTACAAGTGTATAAAGGTTGTTGAATGACTCCAGCAGAAAATGTTTAGGAATTCATGAATATTATTACTCTATTCAAAGTTGTTTTTTTTAGATCACAGAGAAAAAAAACTTCCAAGTGATTGTTTATTATATCGTTGTTCCATATCCGGTCTTTGTTGTTGGTGTATACACACAGGATGATAATGACGATGAGCATTGTTATTTAATTGCATACAATGGGAACGTTGTCCTAAAAGTGGTTTGAGGGGGTTTTTTATGCACACTTCCAAATAATAAGCCATTACATGGAAAGAAGTTATAGGAAGCG
>JAHZNA010004451.1:0-30325 GCA_027743935.1 Sinodicranocentrus sp. ZH6 | reverse complement strand
TTGTTAACATTCTAGAGAGAGAAGAAAATGTCTGGAGTTTTTTTGTAGAGTGTAGCGTGTCGCAGTTTAAAAAGTCTGAAGCCTTCCCCATTTCAATTCCTCGTTTTCTCTTACATCTCCATTCCCTCCAGAAGGAAGGATTGCATGAGAGAGAAAAAACACCACAACTTAGGAGAGCTAGAGCGGAGAAAGAATTCTAAATGAAAAGTGAGTGAACCATATACTTAAAATATTATAGGGGAAAAAAGTCTCCAACTGTATTTCATCCTGTGAAACATGACTGGTGAAAGGAACTTGCAAAAATAGGTATAGAATAAAAGCACCCTTTTAAGTGCACACACACAGGGAGCAAGTCGTATTGTGTGACTGGAAGAGGAGACCATACTCGGTTCTTTTTTCTCTTTCACGTCCACAGCCCTGAGGTGCTTTTAGTTGGATTGAATAAAATAAAAAAATGTATAGATCTCGCTTTTAGTCCTTTTTTTCCATGCAGATATACCTATACTTCTTTAACATAATATGCTTTATTCATGTAATATCTCTTTTGTGCACACATTGAGTCAGTGAGACGGGGAAAAAATGTGGGAGTATTGGATTTTTTGTATTGACAAAAAATGAAAGAGAAATTGTCTCATGACATTAGAAAAAAGGAGTTTAGTTTACGGGAATGTATGGTGCATTAATAATGATAACTTTTTTTAAACCAATAAGGTCCTTCTCATCCTTAAAAAATTATTTCTTCGGAATGCGAACAACATTTTTTGAATACGATTGCTACATCTGAAGACTAGTTTTATTTGTTTCACAATCATTTTCTCCTCTAAATTCAATTTTCCCTCAAATACAAAAAAATACAAACACAAAAGCTCAAATTTTTTCCCTAATGTAGTTTTCCAGTATAATTTTTTTTCTCCTCCTTTTTCTTGTCATCGGCTAAATATTTCGCATTGTGCAATTTCTCTTCTCAGAAGAAAACATGTGTTTTGTGCTCAACCTCATTATTTTTCTCCCAGAGAATAGCAATATTTTTCAGTCTAATCAGTATTCAATGATAAAAGGGGGACAAGAGAAATACCTATTAAAATTTCCAGGAATCCCCGTATAGTTTTTTTTCTTTGGAAAAATATTACAAGATAAATCACAAAATATACTAGACACAATAAACACACTAGAGGCACATCACAAGCCAGTATCCAGTAATATAATATTGTGTGAGAGAGAGAGAGACCCCTTCCAATTTAAGTATATTGGCTTCTACCTTTGAAATGGCTTCAGGCAGTGTAATAACGACAACGAGGATGGTAGCTAACATCCGTTGCGAAATCAAACAGGATAATTTAATTCTAAGGTCAATCCCTCATCTTTCACAATTGAGATGAGTAAGATATCCTCTCAAAATATGATTTGATCTCTCGTCTTCGTTTCCACCATCAATCTCGACATCGACATATGACCATGTTTACACATTCTCTTATTATCATCGGTATATTCTTGGAAGGAAAAAATTGGACGGAAAGTTCTTTTTCCGAGGTTGAAGGGAAGGAGTTTGCAGAAATAAATTATGGCTGTACAAACACAACTGTCATTTGAGAAACCGCATGAGTTGATCGTCATAAAAAGCATAAAAAATCTTCGACTATGGAGTACGCGAAAATTCGGCTGTGCTCTCCATCTCATCTCATCTCACTATTCCCACTCACCAATTTCTTTTTCTCTTTACTTTGTAACAAGAGATAGGTTTTATTTACTAAAGTAAAAGGAGACAAGTTAATGGTCAATGGAGAGCAAAGAAAAAAAAGATTGAGGAAACGCGTATAATAAACCAAGAAGAAGAAAAGGAGCGGAAATGAAAAAGAAAAGTGAAAGCATAGCTCTCCTTTTTTGTGGCGTATGATTTTAAGTGGGTTCCCATTTATATTACGTATTATTACTACAGTCATCTTGGCGCTTATTCATTTCTCATTCTTTTGCACCAAGAGTCGAACTCGTATCGCATACATGCATTCTACTCTACAACGTGTTAGCTTGCCTTTTGAGAAATGGAGAAAAGTAATGATAAGACTTCCTTCCATTTTCTACTTCTTGAAAGTGAAACTCATCTCTCATCCTCTAGCCTCTTGTGTGGTTCTTTATTTTTCATGTAGTTCGCAGAAAAGGGACGCAAGGGAGTTTCTTAAGCTTTTATGTGGATGCAAAAAATAATCGATTTTCTATTAAGGTTTAATAACGCTGTGGACAGATGTGGATCCAAATAAAGTTGGAAAATAGATCTGATTAGTATTCTTCAACCATGAGCAATACCTAACGGTCTTTAACTAAAGTTTAATCTGAACTGAGTAAATTGTTAATAGTCGTCATCGGTATATAAATATTTCTGAGAATCTTCAACTGATCCGTTGTCCTGATAAACATGAGGACATGAAAACTTGTGTGAAATAAATAACCATAAATATGCAGGTAATACCACAATCATCATACCGTCATGTATACGTTATCTTTTGCTTTTTCATCTACCGAAAACCTTCATATCGTCATCCTTCACCTCAAACCACACTACCTGCTTTTTCCCAAGATTGTGTGTGTACCCCATTCCCAAATGAGGACATTCACAGGGTCAATATATAGGGACCATCTCGTGCCTTGTTTAATCTTACAAAGAAAATCTAATAAAAAGCGGTTAACCTTGAAAAACAAAAGGTAAAAAAAACCTAGTTCTAATTCCTCTTTGTACTTTTTCCTTTATTCTACCTCAACCTTCGTAAAAGATTCTCCTTCCTCTTTACAAAGCACTTGAGCCTTTCCTTACATGCTCTCTTATTTTCATAGTCACTTTTTCTCATTTCACATGAAAGAAGAAAGTTTGCCTTCGTGAAGTAAGTGTATCTCTGTTCACTCTCTATAAGATGAGATGAAAAAGGAGTGAATAATATTACGCAAGAGTGGAGCGCAGCAGAGGCTTTTTTCTCAATGTTTCCCAGCGGGAGTAGAAGATCCCAAAGGCCCGATCAAAAGTCAATGAGAATCTAATGAATTTTTTATTCACCCAGATAATAGCTTTTCCACCTAGATAAACATTCAGAACGGGCCACCTGTGGCCTTATCTATGAAACCATATATATATATATAAACTTCATTCTGAGCTTCTTGCCAATCGCAATCCAAGGAAAAAAATAAAGGTGAGTTGCATGCAACCTACGTACATTACATTTCAGAGATGGAAAGTGACCTACATAATTTCTCAAGCCTTTCTCATGCTTGCTTAACTTCACCTCACTCTCCTTTTTCGATGGTCCAGGTGGTAAAACAAAAATGGCGAGGATAAGTAGCGTCAGGTTTATTCCTTTGAGAATTCCACTCCGTCTTTACATGGTGAAGTATGGAATGCAGGAAATAAGGCAAATGTATAAAGTTGAAGCAACAGCGTATTAAGGTAATAAAAAAACTTGTAATGGTTATGAAATTAGAGCGGTGAATGAGCTTATAAATTTGTATCTGATTATTCCCCTCTGCTTATCAGATTTTGGAAGGAAAATTCCTGTGTGGTGGGATTGCTCTCCAAAAATTCCAGTTTGGAACTGAGCCCCATGTTGTACTTATGGTAATGATGTTATCGAGTTCAGATTGAGTTTTTGGAGACCCCTTTGCCACGTAAGCTAAAAACCACTTGACCCGCATATATATTAACGTGTATGAAATAACCATGTATAAATGCGAATAGGTATTATGTCTTTATGTCCAATGGACATTATAGCCCGTATTGAATTGAGAAATGCTTCCTCCGGAAAATTTACTCAAGACTTTCCATTCCAGGAGGAAGTCATTTAGAGCCAAAACTTAATGATTTATTAGGTCGTTTTGTTCACTCCTACTTGACTTGAAAAGGGTAACTTTTCAGAGAGAGAGAGAGAGAGAGAGCGAGAAAGTGCATTACACACATTACATTTTCACAAAATCTGGAGGACTCTCACTCTCTCCTTTTAAAACCAATAGAGCTTTATTCACCCTCTTTTCTCATACAAACAACGGCTATCCCCAAAAAATGAAATTATTACTTGAGTTTTCCTTGAACTCTGGCAAATTTTCACAAATATGGATATACTCCCATTTTTATATTACTTCAATGTATCCCATTGGAGCCGATAAAATACCCTGATTTTTCTATACTTTCCATTCAAAATGCTCTCCGACCTAATCCCATCAGGAAATCAGATGAAGGAAGTCGACTCCACTTTTATTAGTAGTATTTTCCTCATCTCATTCCTCCTTTGTAAAAAAACTGCATGACTTTATCCCAAAAAGAAACATATCAATTCTATATGATTACCATCCCGGATCTGATTATTTCTTTGTTGCATTTATATATATTAGGGAAATGACCATTTCTCCACATTTTCTTTCAGCATGGGTTGTTCAAAAAAAACATTAAGAGAACAAGTTGAAATGGCCACAGGCTATTATTATTAGAAGCATACGGTATATTTACCATGTCGTCCACAAGCAGTATGAAATGAACTGACCCAGATTTTTTTTTCACTTTTCCTTAGAAAATCCGATTTAAGTCTTTCTAGCTAACATATGGCTAGGTGATATACCTACCTAAAATTGCTTGGTGGTCTTGTCCCCAAGAAAAAATGTAAGTCACCAACTCCCTCCTCTCCCTTGTCACCATTATTGTAGTCTGGCCATTTTTTCTTCTTTTTTTGTTATATGCTTTTTGGAGTTTGTACTTTGGAAAAGAAATCTATTGAAATCCTGAGGGCACACACACACGTGGATTATTATTACTTAAGACGGAAAAAAGAAGAAATCCATAGAAGAGATTGTATATATGTGTGGACGTTTTTCTTAAGATATAATAATACTCTTAAGCTTTTTATTTTCGCTAAGTACCCCTTCTCCCATCCTTATGCTATGTTAGTATTTTTTCCCACGATTTATGTCCCACACATCCATATACTCTTCTGGGATATTTTTTCTATTTTCTTAAGAAAAGTAGACATTTTTCTACCTTGGTTGGCAATTTCTAGACAGGGAATAATAAATGTGTGTACAATTTATGATCTGAATCTGACCAAAGCATGGACAATACTTCACTCACGCTCAAAAGCAAAATCTGAGGAGAACAGGTTGCAAGAGGGATGTTATGGGAATATGAGCATGAGGAAAATATATTGTGCAGCTGTGAATATATGACTCATTCAGAGTTTCAGAAAGAAAGGGTTTTTATTTCTTCTTGACTCCACTTTCTTTCGGCAGGGATGTACTTTTTAGAGAGGAAAAATCGTGAAAAATGGAGGAGGAAAGTGGACGTGAAAGGTGTCGAGGGCATTATTATACCATCTTGTTCCACTCTCAGACTAGGATCAAACTTATGAAGTGGGATGTATGGAATATGCAGTGGGCTCGGTGACTTGTGTGCATTTGGAGTGGAATTATTTAATGATAATTCTGTGAAAAGGGGAACATGGTTGGGGAAGTAGTCACGACGTAGAAAATGCTCTCAATCATTTTGCTTTTATGAGTTCCTTATATGAAAAAAAAATTAAAAGAAGTCACAACTCAAGAAGGATAAGTGGTAAGTGTTGAATGTGACACTTGCATTTTCTGTCACAGTAGCTCATTCACAAGATTATAAAATAATTTCTTTGAATGGGAAATTGTCAACTTGTACAAATGAATAATCCTTGAAAGGAAATGGAGTTTATGCATTTAAAAGGAATTAGCAAGATCTGTTTTAAATTTGAATGCTAATAAGTTGACATTGCTATGCTATATAACGTATTTGTAAAACGATTTTTTTTAAATAGTCGTATTTATTCGTACTCATTTATTTGTGGTTGTTCATCCCTTTTTATACCTGAAAACTCACAACGTCATTGCGCCATGTAGGCATGGTCAATACTTACTTCTTATCTTATATATATATCCATCAGAAAAACTATATCAGCAACTTCAACTCTCTCACAGTCCACTAGTAACATTTTAACATCAAACATAATGCGTAATATCGCAATAAAAAAGTTTTTTTTATTTTTCTTCTATCTTTCCCTATCCTCCTCTTCTAGAAAACAAGCAGACTGCATTAGCAAGTTCCTGGATCTCCTTTTCTTCCTCAAAGTTGCAAACATCAGTGCAAAACACATGTACATGGTTCTCTCTTTAAAAACTTTTCTCTCATTTTTCCAGAGAAAGATCTCGTTTGAAAAATTTACAGCTATTTTCCCACTATTTTTTTCTTCCTTTTAACCCTTTCCCATATAAAATACGTTGGGTACATAAATATACACATCTTTTATGGAGAATCCCATCAAGGAGCATTAAAACCTGAAATGTGTAACTTGCTCACTTATAAAAACTGCATAAAGCAATACCAGTCCACTTTAATATTTCCCTTTTGTCAAACTTACCAGGTTTCTAAAGCCCAGGAATTCTGACTCCTTAAAGAATTGCATGTTTTTCTCAGAAAAAATATATATAATACAGCAGGGACAACCATAAAATATTCCTAGTAAAAAAACTGACTAATGTAGTGTACATGATGATTCCCGGATTGAACACGGAAGTTACCATCTTTCACCAATGTTTTTAGGAAATAAACTCCCTCGAAAACTACATACGTAGTAGAATCCTCCATCTTTTTTTAAGCTTACTTCGCCTAGCCAAAAAAATTCTCAAAGTGATTCTTATTGCGTTATCATAATGTATCTCTTCAGCTCATATCCCTTACGAACATTTCTAGACACATTTGCATTTTCAGCTATTTCTTTCAATTACTTGTTTCCTGTTTTCAACGACCTGAGAGGAAGCAAGGCTAAAAAGCGTTTTAAACTTTCACCAAATAAAAAAAAACTTTTCTTTTCTACTCAACTTTTCCTTTACTCTCTTTGAGAAACCCTCTCTTCAATATTATCCTATAAAAATGAGCTCCATAACTATTTCGTTAGAAAATAATGCGTGTTCTCGTATCCTCCTATCTTACGTACATAAGTCGACATGAGAGATAATATTCATGGTGCATTTTTCCTCCCATTTTTATACCTTCCTTCCACACGACCACACTTTTTTCAGAGAATCTCCACAACTTTTCCTTGAGTTCCTTCCTCTCCTCTTACGAGTTTCCCTGTGATAAGGGATAAACGAGCAACTTTACTTTTCCCGATTTCTCCCTGAAAACGATATACACTTTGCAGATATCTACTCACGTGTGGAGAGAGATACAGTAATCCTTATGTGTATTCGAACTCAATAAGAGATATTTTTTCTCCCTTTCTTGATATCTGTCACACAAACTTGTCCGCAGAAGGGACACGTTCCCGACAACATTTCTACCCGGTGGAGTCCAAAGTCCGGGAAATTTTTACCTTTCAATGTCAACCCGGAAGGAAAAAATGAATGGATTGTGAGGACTCCAAAGAAGAAGAAAAGCTTTTCCCTGTATCCGAATGGACTTTTACGGAGAATAATAATAAAAAATGAGAAAACAGAAAAAAGAGATTTTTTCCCTTTTCCTTGTGCATGGCTCCGTTACACGAGGATATTTTTTTCATCGGTGCGTTGTCCGGTGTAATTCCTTGGAAGAAGTGGAATTTTTCCTTTTCCCATCGCGCTATTACATTGATGGAGGTCTTGGCCTTGCCTATTTATTGTGACGGAAAGTGGATCCCTGGATGGGAGACGGGAAAACGAGAAGAAGAAAAACTTTGAAAGTATTTTCTTCTTCTCTTTTTGATAACATACAAGTTTATCCGGACAATCCAGAAAAAAATGTTTCGTCTTCAATGATAAGGGAAGCCGGTGGGGTCGACGAATTGTGTGTTTGGGAGGGGGAAAAAAATTGCCCGTGTCGTGTGTCGCCTCCTTGCTTGGTGACCATCAGACCAGAACAGTGGCAATGGAATGGGCTACAAAAATGTTATTTTTTTCCCGGACGTCGAGAATGAAGTAAAGAAGTGGAGGAGGGAGGTGGAATAAGGAAACCAATGGAGAGTTTCAAGACGTTTATGTGCTCTCACAAAGCACCTTTCTTATAGTGTACATTATTCCTCGGCTGTATGACTTTAGCCGGAAAAAGGAACTCAGACCCATTACGTGTGACCATGAAAATGGTCAAAACCCATACAGGGATTTATGAAGGTAGGAGCGAAGGGGGAAATTTAGATGAGATGGGAACATTACAAGAAAAATGCAGAAATGATTCATGTTGTGCATTAAGCTTCTGTTCCGGTAGACAATTTTAAGGAATCTGCAAATTCCGGAGGGAAAAATGAAATTTTCCAATTGGGTTTTTCGTAAGAAAAAATATTTTGGGAAATGTTCAATTACTTTCATAAAATTATTCAAGATTTAGAGGTTTTCAATTAGCTTAATTCGCGTCTCCCATTTACTTCCATGTGTTTGCGAAAAGCCGTTGACTGTTGAGCCCTAAGTCCATGTTACTAAATTGGAGGCGCGAATTAAGTTCATTTAAAAAAATTGAAGAATTATGTAATTGTACACATTGGGATGAATATTTGCTTATGACAAACGTAAGTATTGTAGAAGTGGCTGGATGAAGATTCTAGAAAACTCAAAAATACTAGCAAATTACAGCGTACCTACCATCTACAATTTACCAACCCTAAATTCATCGAAATAATCACACATTATACTATTTTGATACAAGAATATTTGTAAACTCTACTGATCACAGGTACACCCAGGTATACCACATCTATGCTGGTTAGGGTTTCTACCTATGGCCAAATACTGCATTATGCATAGTTGTGGATTTTCGATTGGGATTCATTCCAATCCCAAATTCTTGATAGTGACTGGCTTATACAAGCTGGAATGTTCTCAACTCAACATTACTTCATCCTCTGTAGGTATTATCTTTATTGGGCGTAATCTTTCATCCCACACATTTTTGGAAATATCCAAAACGCCGAATATATTTGACCTGAAGCGGAAAAGTCGAGAAAAAATAAGCATATATTTCCGTGCCACATTTTATACCCTTAAGCAACCCATACTCATCATAAGTATAGAGAAAACAGATAAATAAACTAGCTGCCTGAAGTAAAAGACGGATTTCCCAAAGGAACTCTGGAAATATAATAGCAACTATCTGCTCTCCTTTTCTGCTTAACATTATTTCCTCTCGCATTTCGCCGAATTCTCCCATTTCCCTGGCTGAACTGACCTAAATAAATTGTTTCATCTAGAGAAAGTAGACATTCTTGTATTATCCATCTACATTACACAAGAGTGTGGGGAAGGAAGACAGTGAAAATAAATGGGTGTGTGGTGGAAAACCTCAAAAAACGTTGGAACGAGAGAGAAACAAACCAAGCTCTACTTTTCGAGGATCGCATTGCATCCGAAAATGTATGCAAATAATGCTGATCCAAAGCCAAGTCAAAAAATATATGAGTTACCAACGAAGCTCTCTTTGGAAAGAGCAAAAAATGCACTACTAGGATAAAAGATAAAACAGATGAGAGCAGCGTTATGACATGCAGGCTGGAATGCAATATGTGTTGGAGAAAATAATGTATTTATCTTGAATATTTAAAACAGCTGTCAAAGCATTAGCAAAACGAGAGAAAAAATTCAGACGAAAATATGCCAATATTTTTTCTTAGATTTTTCTTTCAGATATAAACTGTTCCAAGGCATGACCCTGCCTCATGTCTCAATTCAGGGGTCTCCTATTTCAGGGTAACATTATTTGACTGGGAAATATCATATTTAAAAAACACAGACGACGGAGTGTCTACTTGTCATATTTGATATCTAATCTAGGGCAAGGAGAACCTGTCAATCAATCCCAGAAGAGGGAAATATTAAAAATCATAAAAATGGGACTCTATTTCGATATTTTTCTCTATTTTGTACAATTCTTGTTTATTTACTCAAGACAAATGGGGTTTTTGGTTGAAAAAAAAACTTTTACTTCCAATCTTTTTAGTCACTCTGGGGAAAAAGTCGTTATCTCTAACAGAGTTTTCCGTGTGGAGCCCTTTACTAAAAACATGCATCTGTCTCTGTCTCCCTCCACCAGTGTGAATAAAGAGACAAGGGAGAAAGTGGAATAATTTTGGGCGAAAATTGCTAGCTAAACCCTTTGGCAGGGAAGTGGTGCCAAAACCAAAGTGGGAAAGTGCTTCCATTGCATTTTACCATATTATCCAGGACAAAAACTAGTCCATGCATGGATACGTGTGCCACTCGAAAGATAATAATTTTTTTCCCCATTTTCATACACTCCAACTCGAAATCATTAAAGAATGATATACTGCCGGTTGTGAAGGAGCAGAGTATGACTATGAAAATGAAACGGTTCGCTGACCTTGCTAATGGGGAAGATAAGTGGAGACAAATTACCGCAAGGGATGATGGGTGAATGCAAGCATGCATCAAATCAAACAATAGAGCAGGCTTTTAACCACTTTCACATTTACTCACTCACACAGACATGTACGTACGTGCTAGCCGTAGATATGCTCGTATTGTGCGGGGTTTTTCATCTCGTGGTTTGTTATGGTTTCTAATGCTCAACTCTAATTGAGCACGGCATGTGGAGGATATTACGAGAAATGGGGTTTTCACTAGTGTCTTTTCTCGAATCATCTTTTGCGTGTATGGGAGCTTCGCTGATGGAGAAAATTATAGACTGGGTAAGGACGACATTCATGCGAGCGCAATTTACTTTGATTGAGCCCAATTACTCCTGTTCTGCTTTCACTTAATTTAACGGAAACAATCTGGATTTGTGATTGTAATGCACCAACTGTCTGTTCTGGAAACATATATTCAGCCGTGTGTATCAGGAAAGGCTGAAGTTGTCACCATTTCTTTTGTAGCATGAACCTCGCGTGTATTTTTTTGACAAATCAATCGGAAACCTTGATCAGTGACCTATTTTTTGTTTGGAAAATACAGGTATCACGAGGAAAAATTGGAGCGTGAGCTAGGAAGTTGGACAGTATAGAGGGAGATCAGCGGACCGGAAGAAAAATGACGATAATGAAAGCCAACGGTAAAGTACGTTTGTGTTTGAGCAAACAATTAAAACTAGTTTTTTTTCACTTACGCCTCGTCAAACCATCCTGTCATGTCTCACTCTCACGCTCTCTCTCTCTTCTCTTTCTTTGTTAATGATTTTCGTTACATTTACGATAACACAAAATGTCCGGAGGAAGTTTTTCTCTGCTTTGACATATATAACAAAGAAAAATCCTTGAGGGGTTTCCCAAATGTAGTAAACAGTGTCATTCTCTCCAACGAAATTGTATCCTTGAGAAGCAACCTGATGACATGATATTTATCCTCATTTTCTCTTGCTTTTTACAACAAATGTTTTTTTCTTCAAATAGCTTGATCTCATTCTATGAATTTTTAATACGAAACTTGAACTTTTTGCCTCGTGACTTGACTCATTAAAAAATTTCCAGGAATGCCACATTCACTCCAGTTTCTACTATGATGCATGCAAGCATATTGTTAGCGCTCACATAGTTTCATTCAATTTACAAAGGATCAGAGGAGAAGGGGGAGAATGTGAGAATGCAGTTTTTCTCTGTGCATAAAAATACAACAAGTCACGTCAAGACTGTCAAGGTTTTCCCTCATAATTAATGCCCCAATGCTACATGCGAGAAAGGCCTTGGGGTTACGAAATGTACATTTTGTTGCTCCAGGATAAAAACTTATGTTCATCGGAGAATGTTTTTTAAATGGGTATTTTAAGTCAGTAATTTCTAGCAATATTTGTGTTACATAAAGATGCTATTAATATGCATATGTAAGAACACGCCATGAGCTGGATCGTAATGCAGGAAATCTTTTTATATGTACCAAATATGAACACTCTGCATACTCTGAATTTTCTCAACGTTAAAGCCAATAGTAACTTAGTTTGTGTTGAAATAAGAGCGAGAAAAAGTTGACAATAGTGAATTATAGTCCATCTTTAGATTTGCCTCGCAACCTCCAAAGTCCACTAAACTTCACACTGTATAACTTTACAAACAAGTGCAATAGAGTCTCATTTTCTTGTGTAGCAAAGTTTTTAAAAGAGTTTTTATAGTCACCCCGAGAGAACAAAAAGAGAAGCCTAAAATCTTCTAGAAATTTTAGTAGATGGGTAAAATGAATAAGAGCTTTTTTGTGACGGAAGCCTTACAACATTTGACTCATCCAAGCAGACCAGTCATTGCCTCCCTCTTGCAAGTCCCTTTTCTCTCTACAGGGAGCACATCCGCACACACCGTGAAGTTTATCTTGGAGATTTTCTCTCCCAAGAAAATATACACACAAAGGTTTGACAACGACAAAGATATATTTTGGATGGGGAAGAAACACACAAGAAGAAAAAGATGAATACCCTTTTTACAACTTCAACTTTTCCACAGGAGGATGCGAACCAGAGCCAGAAGAGAACATGATCAAGTCCATCGACCGGGAAAACTCAGCCAACCGGAGGACAATAGTTTTGCCCCGGTTGCTTCCCTACAACAGGAGGGAGATAGTTTCTCACAAAGTCTGGGACGATTTTAACCTCTTCTCCAAAAGATACATTCAGTTCATCCACCACACACTCTATATTTCACCTTGACATATGTCTCTCCATGTGAGGTATACATAACTACATACATCACACAGGTTTATATATTGACACACCTCACTTCCACCTTCCTCCACAGAGGTTGTGCCTTGTGAGAGGAAAATTTTAGTGGGATTCGCCCCATTCATACCTACAAGAGAGCACAATCGTCACCAAAGTAGTGCCACTGTAATGAGTACACTTTTGCACGCAGTGTATCCAAATATGTACACAATTTCCCCCTTCAAGAGAAAACTACACTTGACTTACTTTATCTCTTTCCCAAGAAAGGAGTAAATAAGTAGAGGATCTAGTGGGGTAACAAGGTGTGTGGAAAACGATCAACTACAAAGGAGAAGAATATCAGAGACATTCATCTTTTTGCTGGGGAGAAAGAAACAGGCTCATTTTACTTCACCTAACCACAATAATCTTGTATAAATAGCTTGTGCTTTATATGACGCCAGTAGTCTTTCTTCTTGAGTTATTTCGTTACCGCCAAAGACTTCATCTTTTTGTCTGGCAGTGAGATTGCTGTCTCTTGGAGAAGATGAGGTGATACTTGAAACTCTCAAACTTTAAGCTGAACTGTCTTCCAGGCAAGGAAAGGTTTTGTTTGTCTTCCTGTGGAGGACAAACTTTGTTCTAATTTAAAAGTAGGTGGAAGACAGAGAGTGAGTCAAAGTACTCTGATTGCTTTACACTCCAGTGAAGAAATTATTTCAGGGAAGAGGGGAACGGAGACGGTTCATAAATAAGTATATATATATGTGTGTGTGTCAGTGATGTGTTGTTCTGCTGAGATTGTGTACTTTGTTGGTGTTTAAACAGTAGACGGTATGTATATTGTTTTAACAGTTGTTTTCTATTATTACTGCAAACCAACAATTTTTTTATGGTTTCCTTTGGAAAATATTAACAGTAGGCTTGATAATAGTTGTTTTCGTTAAATTAATTTGGTTGAAACCACATGAACCCAATACCCCTACCGCCTATTTACACAAAGCTCAAAGTCCTTCGGATAATTTTGCAATATTCTGATTTACCCAGTACTTCCCCTAATAAAAGCCTCAAAAGAATATACTGTAATTTGATCAACTTTTATTAACACATTTTCCACGCACAAACATCACATCGCGTACATTAAAATGATACTGGCTGTGCATTTTTTTATATCTGCAAACTTTTCACAAACCCATTCCAAAACTGAAAATGAGATAAGCCCCTCAGCCCGAAAAATGATATTCTCCGACCCACTTTTTCCCTTTCTCTCGCCACTATTTACTTTTCCCATTGGTCAGCTCACACCCACACAAATACCTACTGACAAAGACAGGTATAGGATAACATAGCTGCGAAGTGAATGGCTACTCTGTAAAAATCCATCTAGCCCCTTCAACATAAGCGAAAACTCTCATGCATTGCATTTTCTTGTACTTACTCACCCTTTGCACGTTCCTTTAGCCGATTACAAAAGAAAAGTGCACTTTTTCCGTTTTTGCAAGTTGTCTACCTCATTGTGAAAAAGGGAGCTATCCCAAGTGGAAAAAGAAGCTTAACAAGAATAAAAACACGTTATTATATTCCACCTCCTTCCCAAGACTCCTATCATTTTACACGTACATTCACACACAAATACACTTTTTTGTGCACCATCAGCAATAAAATAATGCTTGAGGAGATGGCTCCATGCAGCGCATCTATCAATACACACATAACCCGCTCCATTTTAAATCGAGGAAACGAGGACAATTGTTGGAATTCACGTATTTTCCCCATCACGGTTCGCCAGGTTTGAAGCTAAAAGGGAAAAATATACATGTCTTTCTTGCTGTGTTCACTATGCCCCTTGTTGAATCTCGTTGGTCAAAAATGTCCACGAGTAAAAAGACTTGTGGACATATTTTGTCTATACACAAAAGGAACCACCATCACTATAAAAAATATGAAGTTTTTTTTTCGCTAAAAAGTTTGTATATTTAATCCTACAGGGTTCCTTCAAAGAAGACATATCCTTTTGACCTGATCGCAGATTAAATTGCGGGAAGAGGACATGTCTTAAAGAGAATTTTTTTACCCAATTTTTTAGGTATAGGAGACAGCATTCATGAAAATACCTGGACTCATTCAACCTTTCTCTATTTTTCTGCTGATGTCTGCCCCACCATTCAATTCACGAGGAAAGTAAACTGGACAAAAAAAGCACGCCTTTATTACTCCCAAAGATAGTGACACAGAGAGACTGCAAGGGAAGGGTAAAATCTCATGGAAAAATATTTTCTTTGTTGAGTGAGATAGCAGATTTGACTGGACGGAGGCGAGTCTCTGGTCAAGATTCTAGAAAAATATTCCTAGGAAAAGAAAGCTAAGAAAGCGGAAGAAGAAGTCATTCAAGCATGTTGGAGAATGGTCACTGCCAAACTGACTACTATACTTATACACGGTATATATAAGTCATTTAGTGTGAGGTAAGGGGAAAAGAAAAAAACTATGAGTATAATCCCAACTTCTTTTCTCCCTTTCTCACCAAGACATTTACATTGTCGTCGTAGTCGTTGCAGAAATGTCCATCAAAAATTGGATTGCCACTAGAAATCAAGAGTAAATCACTCAAGGGGAATGTGTGTGCACATTTTTATACAATCCTCCCTATATATTTATAACGAAAAGAAGGAACTGAGAAAAAAAATAGTTTTTTTGGTCCTGAAGGAAAGCTTTCCAATAGAAAAAAAATGTGTAAGAATGTATGTGAATATGTGTGAGAAAAACTGTTCAATTGAATATCCCTCAGTATACCTCTCACATCATGATGGGATGCCCACATAGGAATAAAAAGTGCGCTTTCACCTTTACGATCTAGAAGGATTTTTATGAGCGGACGTCGTTCCCTGAAATTTCCTCTGCTAACCGCCTCATATCTAAAATACAAGTTTGGAGAGTTGAGCTGCTGACAATAGAAAATTCCAAATACAAACATACACAACCTCACAATATGTGTATTCTCCAATAAGGAAAAATACATACAAATATGCATGTAAGGGTGGGTATGTGTACTCCAATGTAATTTTTGACAACAAAACATCTCACAATCACAATCAGCACGTCCCACAAGAGAGCCACTCAGTTTGCTCATAATATTGAGAGAATTGAGTATAAAACGGAATGCACAGGAAGACATATAGATCTAGCTTCTACAGAGGAATTCCACTTGATGGGCATACAGTTTATAGGATTGAAAGAAGAAAGGCAAAGCAGGATCATCACAGATCGTCAAAGTCATCACGGTCCCTAGTCTCGTTGCTTACATTTCCTAAAGCTTTTTATTCTCGAGTCATCAGAAAATCAGAGAATAGGAAGGAGCAATGTATGTATAGAAATATACTCAACCATAGCCCACCGTGAAGGTAAAGGAAAAACAAGATGATTATGATGATAGAGCCCAATAATCATAATAATAATAATCTTCCAACAAAACAAGGGAGAAAAGGAAAAAAGGAAAGGAAGGGAAGCGGAATAAATTGCTTGAGTTGAGATCCTGTAAGAACGATCGTGATGGGATGGGATGAGTTGGATAAAGATTTTTTTCTTGGCTGATGCTCTCTCTCTCTTGTTTTTGAGAGATCAGATATGCTATTTTGTAAACACTCAAAAGAATAAAAGGTGAAAGGAGCAGTTTCTTTACTCAAGAAAAAAATTATTCTGACAGGAAAACTGTACCAAATCAGCGATTGCACTTTAACACTTTTTTCTGGGTATTGAACAGAAAAAATGTATTGTTATTTTTTATGTTGATCCTTTTGTCGCTGCTTTTTTTGGACGAGGTGCGTGAAATCATCTCGTAATTCACACAGCCTCCCTTTCCAAGGTAATAACTGTACTATGCATCTATTAACTTTGTGAACACGTGTACACCATGAGAAATAAAAATGCACAGCTATTCTCCCTTCACCTCTTCCGTTCTTTTTTCCGTTAAATGTTCACTCGGAAAAAGAGAAACACATAAAAATAAATATTGGGGAAAGTGGGATTCTCGAGAATGTGGAGGTGGATTTGTGTACCGAAATTTTTTACTGAATTTTTATAGACAAGCCTTTGTAGATAAAAATGGATTGGGGGTGTACACCACACCAATAGGAAATCCTGAATGAGCCTTGGGATTATAATATACCACTGGAAATGTGCTTCTCTCTATGCATATACTACGAGCTTACGGAAGGACTAAGGTAATCGTAATGTGACTTTTCTAAGGATATACGCTACAATGGAGAGAGAAAAACGACTGTAGTAAAAAAACCAAGGAAAAATGCACTCATTCCAAAAAGGTGTAGTTGTGTGAGAGGATGTATATAACACGCAGTTTTTATTACCTGGCCGATCCCATCAACTTCGACTTTGGGTTTGCCAACCTAGCTGTAAAAGTTAAAGGGAAGTGGTGGCTATTTTTACGGAAGAAAGGTAAAAAGTCAGTATGTGCACGTTCACCTTGATAGTTTTTCTACCAAAGGAGAGGAAGCCGGAGTAACGAAATGGAAAGGAGAAAAAGATATTATCGCAGTGGGATCCGCAGGGTACAACGACCCACAGAAATTGCAGATGTGGAAGGGAAATGAATGTAGCCTTGAGTGTAGAGTGTACGCATGCATGTCATTATTTACGTTGAGAAATGGTCTAAATTTAAAAATTGCGGGATTTCACCCTCAAAAACTGGATTTGGAATGTGCTCTGCTGAGGAAAGAAAGGTAGAGCAAGTTGGCTCATTTTCATCTTGAGAATTTTGGCATTGAAGGGAAATAGTTGGCATTCCATTCACACACAACAAATGGGAATAGCTGATTAAGTTCCCTTCTCCAGCTTCCAGGTTCAGAGGTAGAGCAGAGAGAAAAACCCTTTCTCCAGGAAGAGAGAGCAAGTGAGGGAAAATCCTTTTGAAATAATCTTGAATGGAAACTAGTCAGCCATGAGGAAAAGGATGGAGTATAGATGTCGATTAAGAATGCTCTTTTACATTTATAATAAGAAAGTTGTCTGCGGCACGTGGATAGGTAAATGCAGAGTTGAAAAATAGGGTGTAGAGGATAATATTGTACACATAAGTGCGTAGTCAACCTTGCTTCGTTAGTTGCATCTCAAAATGCACACGTGCTCCTCGTGGAAAATGAATTGATTATGCAGCTTGAGCAAGTTGACAGGGTTCATTTAAAAGGGAATTTGATGAGGATCGCATAAAATGGATTTTTTTTTCGAAAAGAGAAATGTCCTCTAAGCAGAACTGTCTTAAAGTTCTATAAGGGATAGTTTACCAGAGAGTTTCTCAATTTCACTTATTCATTTGTTTAGTAACTGACAAGGAAGGGAAAAGCGTACGTTGACATTTGCATTCATGGTGTGTGACATGCGGCTTTGAGCGTATAGCCAACCCTGGAAATATAATGAGGCTTTTTGTTCGAAAACATGAACAGAGTGCATTATAATTTTGGTGGAATGGGAAATAAATGATGTCGTCAGTTGTCAAGTGCTTGTCTAGTTAGAAGAATTAGGGATATGAAACGTATGGCCACATTGAGTGGGAAAAGAGGAAGTCAACGAGTTTTTTTTTCGTTTGAGGGGAACGAGTCATAATGATGGATGGAGAATGGGAACGATAGTACTTACTATCTTGAAAAATTAAAACTGATAAATATTGTCATATTTTGCATCGAATCTTCATACTTCTCACTTATACGTCTTCCTAGGTTAGCAATATCTACATGAATATTAGAACTCAAGCTACGAGATTACGTTAATTAGCGTCGAATTAAAAATATTCAAGGGGAACGACAGTGACCCAAGCCAATTTTTTAAAGCAAGCACTAAAAGGTATAAAAGGAAGATAGCTGTAATCTTTCCCATAGGTAAGCAATCCGTGCCTAATTTGTTTGTACAGAAAGAGTTCCAAGGTATGCTCTCCATTTTCCATATGACCTTTAATGAAAAAGTTTCTTAACACCACATGCTATTCCATAGGGGTACAATTGAAAATCTCATTCTTGCTCATTAAATAAAAATTTATACTTGACAGTGATCCATCCCTATATACTAAATAATTTACCATTTTATGCAAGTATGCAATACACCTAGCCTTATCCTTGAGCACATAGCATAACCAGCTATAAATATAACATTCCTAGTAAATGTACTTCCCAGTCAATCTACCCACTCCATCATTCCCTCCTCCATTTCATTATTTTTCCAGTAATCATCGTCATCAGGCAAAGCTGACTTGTAATGAAAAAAGGTGCATAATAACAAGGGCTGCCTTTAACCATACCCAATTTCAATCCCAGACTAAAACACAATTTAGAAAGGAACCCTCCCAGTTGGAGTTCTTCCCCCAACTAGTTCATTATTGACAGGGACAACCAGAACAAAAACTTTTTCCACGAATCAAGGCCACTGTGGGACAGAGTGAAGGTGATCTTCATTTAAAAAACTCCATCGAAATTTCCTCTGAACCTAACCTAATGCTAAAATTATGTAGGACAATAATGCAACTCGAGAAGGGGAGAAAGGAACTGGTTTTCCATCCACATCACCTGACCTTCGCTGTTTAATCACTGAGCTGCAACTAGATGAGAAGAGTGAATAAAGTATGTACAGTGCTCGTTTACATGTCCACATGACAAGACATGCCTAGTCGTTCCACCAGACAGGTTGAGAGTCACACATCCAACCACAAATCTTCATCAGCGGGATTGGATCTCAGCATGAAAATGGAAAGTCCTTCACATGCACAACTTCCCCAGACAGTTAGTTGCTCTTTGATGAGAGGAAATTAGAGCAAAAAGTTTAGGAATATATGGTTTCCCCTTTTTGATTCTAATGATGATTGCACTGCATCATCATTTTATTAATGTAGTGAGATGAAGCCCTTTTGGGAGAAACATCCTTTCAGTCTTCCTTCCTCCTGTTGGGTAGCTGGAGGAGTTATAGTGAAACACTGAAAATGGTTTAATGCTCACGATGTCATTTATGCATATCACAATCACATCCCCATCTCGGGAAAACTAATCATCTGTCTGTTTGGTTAAGTGACACTTAATATGGATATCGGGAGGAGAGTGTATTTCAACACATTTTTGTTTAACGGAGATTGAGTCAGTTTTGTTGGGAGGTGTTTTACGAAAAAAGGGTGGCGGTGATATGATAAATTTGACACTGTGGTTGTCTCCTGTTTTCCTGACATGGAAGTGACGCCCGCACACCTAAAGGGACAGACAGTAGACATCAGGCAATTGAATCTGAGGTTGTCTCCACAGGGCTCATTTTTATTCATGGGAAATTATCCTGTAATCTTGTTAGGTGGAAAATCAAAAAGGGTAATTTTTATGAGAGGCGGATGATGAAGTCAAAAAATATGACACTTTTTGCTTCATATCTCTTGTGCAATCTCATTACTAAAGCCATGTGACTTGTCAGATAAGGCGAATCATTAAATTATTGACAGTATGGACAAAATTGATCCTGAAATAGAATCACGTTCTTGGGTCCCAAAATATTGCTCCATTTTGTGTATTACACAGGCAACATTATTACTTTCAGATATCGTATCATGGGTAGGCAATAGTTCTGGGAAATAACTTTACCCGATCAGTTTTTTCCTATTCCTACTACTTCTACAGCTCATTAATTCATCATATATAAGTAGTTTTTCCCAAGAATGAGCTGATTGGACATGCTACACTTCAATTACCAATTACCAATTAAAAAAGTATGATTATTTCATTATTTCACTTTTTAGTCAATCTCAACCAAGGTAATTTTACGCAAGGTCAGTCAATAATATGAACTATATAGAATGCACCGGGAAGATTGTCTGGTCTTGTGTTCACCATTTTTAAATTCTTTGTTATGAAATTTGTGGTTTCGGCGTAGCAGGCAGGAAAATTGCTCAAATGAAACAGTAGTCAAGTCTAAATTACGGAGGAGAAATATACAAACCCACATGCTAGCCTAACGTTTAGAGTATAATTCTTATTAACTGAATGAATGGTTGCGCATTGCAGACAGACTTACACTGCCGGTATAAAAGACAACAAATCGATTAAATTCCACCCCCTTCCGATTAACCTCTAGTTAGTCAAATATTTAAGCTCAAATAAGTGTCCACTTTCATTTAAAATATTTCCCCATCAGTACATATTTGAATGAGTTGAATGCACTGATACATCGTAATCGTAACCTTGCAGCTATATCTAAATCTAAATTGTATCCTAATTTCACAAAGTTCGACGGCAATAAAAAAAAGTCATAAAAACAGGAGCCCGATTCTGATGAACACTATGTACAATCATTGACCATTAACGTCCATAGTATGTGAGCAGTCTTGATTCTCAGAAATATGTCTGCTAATTGTTTGTTGGTTAGCTTACGAGATCCGTGGCAATGTAACATAATGAAATAATATACTTGTGAAGCAACCCATTGCACTTTTTCCCTCACATCATAACTGCACTGCCTTGTTTTATTTTGCTTTCGGCACCTCACAACCCACTCCCAAGAAGGAACCCGCCACATTTCTTCTCTCATTACAAAACAGCTAGGTCGTTCCCTTTCCTCATGAATTTTGTAAGGAATATGGCTACTCGTATTGTATAACAAGAAAACAACTAGTTTTCATGAACTCTCCAAACCTCTTCGTTCTGTCTACGATACTTTCTTCTTAAAGGAAAGCGAGCCACAGCCGCGCTCAAAGCGAGAACATTGAGATATACATAATGCAACAGAATGGCAATCAGCAATTAGCTTATTACTTCTTAACTCACATTATGCTCAAGCTCATGTTTCTCTACGAAAGGAGATGGGAGAGCAGCAGGTAATTTTCACTGTTGCTTTCACTCACTCATTCTACCTCCTCATGTGCCAGCATCTACGGGAAAACCCTGTGTTATTATTATGATTGCGGAGAGCGTGTTTCCCCTTCATGTTTTCCCCTGGTGAGAAAATGAGTTTATTACTTTGGAATGGAAAGCTATCATTATGGCATATATCACTACATACTAAATTACTAATTTATGCTTGAAACTCAGCAAACACTGCTTCACTCTTGTGATTCCGGCTAATGACTGCGACTACACTTCTTTGGTGTTGTGGCTACGCCGCTCGTTGAATGTCGTCAGTTGGCTGAGGACTAAAAATGGAAAATGTCATTGAGTGCCGAGTCCCGTTTCATTTTTTCCGCTTCCGGAGCAAAACCACTTGAAATTGAGAATGGGTAGGTGTGATCAAGTGTGATGCAGGTAGAATTTTCAGGAAAAATATGAACCCATGTAATTTTTATCTGATATATTACTTTTTAATACACGAGCTTTTTTTGATTTTGAGCTTTTTAGTGGTAAATAGCAGCAGTGCACATATTGCGTTGTTTTGCGCCCTTCGAAACTGTGAATCATTTTAAGCGGAAGTATTTTCCACTCTTTTGTTTTCCAGATAATGACTTATTTATCTCTGTCGAGTTTCTATTATTCTATTATTTTTAATGTGCGGTTATTAAGGTTTAGTTCGTGATACCACTTCCGTTTTGTTAGCCAAGTGGAAAATTGTTTAAGTTTTTTCTGTCCTGTTTTATACCGTGAAATCGATGAATCAAGCGAAATAAAGCGCGTAAGCATGAATGTCAAGTTTAGGGAGGTGTAGTAGACGAAGAAAATTTGAAATTCAGATTTGTCAGCGAACTTTTAGAGCATTGCATGGTATTATTAAAATGGTGAAATATGAGCTATTTCCTGATGATTTATCGTTTAACGTCAAATCTGGAGAAATGCATAGACCTTTAAAACTGCACAGCAGGAAAAGCCTTCCACAGCTGGAAAGATGCACTGCAAAAGCTGCAAGCAAAAAACTAAACTCTTATTGCTTACCACTCAAAGTGTGAGTTATCCAAAGGGATGTCAACGCCCACAAAGTGAGAAGATACATGTTGGAAATTTTAGTTGTTATTTCAACGTCCACTTTCTAACTGAAGCTGTGATAGTGTTCTCCGTCCTAGATAGGTATAATGCTAAGAAAATGTATTTGAACAAGATGATGTACTTAGTTAATTGACTTCTTGAATCTTTCCGACATTCAATTCACCCCACCACGGAACAGTTCACCTTTTCAGCAAAATTCTGGAAAAAGAAGCCTTCTTTACAACATATCCGATTACAGTTTCCTCCCAAGAAAACCTTAGACGGAACAACGGCACACTTTATTCCAAGTAAGGTATTTTCCCAGAAATAATTTTTATCCTAAATAAAATCCGATTATGAACTTGCCATACGTTTTCCGCCGTTTACGACTCACTCACCACTCACAAAATATTGTGCACTCGAATCCAGTTATACGACCTCTCTCACAATTTATTATATTGTATTCGACTTAAATACTATTGTTACCTTCACCGTATTTTTTCTTCTCTCCACCCATCAAAAGTTCACTCCTCTTTTGTCCTCTGCGCCCACCCAAGAAAAAACTAGATGGAAGTTCAATGCGATACAATTACTCGAATTAGGAAATACTAAGAGAGGAAATCCTTTGAGATAGGGCTATTCTGTCATAAACCTGATTATGATAATGTGTTCTCTTCACAATTTCCCAATCAGCACTCCACCTCACAGCAGTATATGTCATGGAATAAATATGTACTTTACTTTTTTCCGAATAGAGTTAATCAGGAAAATTATGTTTTCGCTAGAGTCTCATGCATTAGCTGAATTACCCACTGTCTCTTTTTCCCCAAGTAATGTACCAAATATATAAGTGCATAAACACTATTTAGCTAATTGGGATTGGTAAGATTTCTCCAAAACTACTCATCTCATTTGAACTTGCACAATATTACCCTTTTGCGGTAAACCCCTTTCCAGTAATAAAATCCCACTCAGCGGGAAAGGTCAAACTTAAGATATTTTTCTGTTTTTTATGTCCTTATCTTTCCTTTGTAACGGTCCGTCTAGAAGAGATAATTCCACGAAGGAGGGTTATGTTGAAATTAAACGAATATTTCTCCAGACTTTGCGACACCCACAGAACAATTACTCATAAAGCAAGTTATCTCTGTGGAAAGGGAAAGTCTCGGTGGAACCTTTTTTCCTACAATGTAATTCTCTTTCTCGTTTTCTCTACGGCTGGGTAATAATCATCATAATTTTCTCTCGGAAAATCACCAAAAACTATCCTGATACCGGGTAGGTATCCTTATGTATTTTCCCTATGAGCGGTGTTTTCTTCCTCTTTGACAATATTTCCTGTCTGCTTTTGACACACTTTTCTTGTTTGTCCGTCTCGTTTTCAGAGAAAATACCCCTTTTTCCAAAAGGATGGATAGACAGATATATAATTTTTATTATGTGCCGCACTACTCCCTCCTTTCACTTGGTTTTGGTTGGTAGAGCGCAAAAAAGAACTCTGCATAAAGCAGACAATTTCGTGTATATCTACAAACACCACCACACACACTGGAGCACTAGAGCACGGAGAATATAGTATTAAAATGTGTGTATGTGTGTTTGTGTCTATAAATGTGGAAAAAGGGATTTTAGACCTTTAGCCTTTTCAGTGTGAAGGAGCTTGAGCGAGGAATCCAACTACTGGTCCTGGTGTCCCAATCGCGACCAACGTTCCCACTACTAATGCCGGAACGAGCAGTCTCCATATCGCTATCAGTTTCCACAATAAAAACTAATGGGCCGACTTGGATTTATGTTAATTGACTTATTCTTGGAAATGATTTTAATCCCTTTACTGCCTTCCTCATACAAAAAGAGTGAGGGAGACACACACGATGTCTATAACTACACGTCGTACGTACGTCCTTTCCTGCTCGAGAAATGAACGGCAAATAATTCGCTTGTAGGATAAAACCCAACTGTCCCAAGCTATGGTAGACACTGTTTCTCCACTTTGCGTGTGTTTCACTTCAATTCAAAGAGCGGAGTTTTGCGACAGTAATATCCCTTATGTAATATTGTTCCTCTCTACAGATCCTGTTCTCAGCCTGGAATGAAACATTGATAAGTGAGGACCTGCTCCACTTTTCAGTAATATTGCTGCAAGAGAAGAGTCCCGCTGATCAATTCCCGTTCATTTGACCGAACCGTATAAAGATGCTCGTATACAAAGAAACGGTTTTTGTGGAATGAGAGAATAACAAAAAATATTGCACGTAATCTTTTGCTGCAGTGCCAGACCAGTTTTATGAGAGCTCAGCGGGGCACATGAAAATGGATTTTTAGGGTTGGCAAACAATGGGAAAATTGACAAAAGTTTCAGTTTTAATGTTTGTTTCTTTCAGGAGAAAACTAGAGCACAGGGTATGTCCTCGAGCTGTTCAGGAATTATAGAGAATTTCCAATTAATATTGGGATTTCACACACGGTCACTTTGAACTTTCTTTTTGAAATGATGGGTTGAAATAATGTTGTTATCGTGCTTCCTCTTCCTCCTCCGGAAATGTACCTTTCAATTTCCTCTTTGGATTGAGGAAACGTTGTTTAGAGTGTGAGAAATTATGTAAATTTTGCAACACGTTCCGTTCACAGATGACAGATTAAGCTAACCCTTTCCACTTGGAGTGAAAAGGGATTTCGTATTGGATTTTTAAAATACAAATTAGGATTTGGATGTGGAACACGAACAAGCTTGTTTTAAACTTCAACTTGATTAACAAAGCCCACCGTCCATGTGAAATACTGGATGGGACGGCACACGAAGAAAAAATGTGCATACAAATATTGTCTTGTCGGCTTGTGTGAAAGTTTTAAGCAAAGTACACACAAGTCATACAGAATGTGTCATGCCTAGGATAATTATCTTTGATGAACACACCGAGAACAAGTTGTAGTTGTCCATAATATTTTTTTAAATTAGCTATTTGATAGCAATCACAAATTAAAGGAATAAAACATTGAAAAACTCCAGAAGGTTTCTTCAATTTAAAAACAGTAAATAGGACGATAGTAATTTAAGGATGAAAAAAATCTTTGGAAGTATGCACCTCCCTATTGTGTATTGAAATTGTCGTGTTAGAAAACGTACAGCAATCAACACAGAGGACTGTGACTTGAACGAGCTCCAAAATCCAACTGAGTCCTTTAGCAAAGTGAAAGACTTTCCTGGAGTGAAAAAGGGGGAAAGAGGGAAAAAGCATTGCACACACGCAGTCCAGGAAACGTTGTGCTTTGCATATCACTACAACTCCTCTTCCTTTCTCTTGTTATAAGGCTTTTCTGAGCTTCCGCTCAAATATGTTTACGCTAGTTGTTGCCGTTCTATGTGAGATGCGCTAGCTGGAATGAGCTATCAACACTGGAGTGTATGAAAAGTCAAATTTTTCTACAGTTTGACTTTACCTTTTGTCGGCTTCTCTTTTTTCTTAGTGGGTAATATCAAGTTAAATGTATTTTAGTGAATATGAAAATAAACACACGTTCCAACTTTATTTTCCAATTAATGTCGAAAAATGGGTTGAGCGATAAGCATGTTATCCGAGAAAAATTAAATTGCCAGGGTCGGCCAAAGGAAATTCATGAATGAAAAATGCTGCCAAGTGTAAGCTATAGTTTATTTTTATGTTTGACAGGGGTTCAATTCTGCATTATTAGCGTTAAGAAATGAGTATGGATTCAGTAAAAATGGTACGAAATGAGTAACTCATTGACGAATTTCAGTTTGTTTAATTATAGACTAGGTTGTTCATCAGACACCATTTAGGTTCATACCAACTAGAAAAGCAGAAAATTGATTTTCAATGCAAATCGCTTTCCAAAAAACTTACACAATTAAAATGCATAAATTTGTTATCCAATACCCCATTATTGCAACGGTGATATAACTTCGTATACAATATGCATATACTTAAGCTCTTCAAATGCACTTCAAGTTCAAAGTTAGAATAGGTTGACCTTGTAACTAACTATCCGGGGGGTCGGATAGCGACAATAATTATTGATAATTATGTCCGGTTTTTTACGACCAACAACCGTTTGTGTAATTATACCTCAATGTCCGAAACACCTAATTTATATTTTGTTGAAAACGTGTTGGCTTAATTATCTCTTCTGAATTGAGCGAACCTGGCGTAAGCAATAACTCTTGAGTTCCAGGCATTCATTTTCTGTTTCGAAATTGTTGGCGTTTGCTTGACATCCACCGTACTGCAATTTAACTTTTCTGGATAACTCATCATAGTCATCATAATCGTTTTATAAAAAGTATTATAAACACTTCTTACAATAAACATTTTGCAGCTCCCTGTCTTTATATTGAAATGATATCTAGGAAACTTAGCACGACAAGGTCCTTTCTCAATAGGAAGTCGACAGATATCTATACAGTTTTTTTTCGGAGTGCATTAAGAAAAACAAACAATCATACCGACCACAAACATTGAATTGAAATGAATGATGCATATGTATTTTTGTACCTGGACTAGGTTTCGACAGGGAAGTGACATATTCTCCGCAATTGATTACGAGGAATGTAAGCAAAAGGCATGGAAAGTGCATTGTTACGCGCTTCTATTTAGTTACTCCTTTTCCTTGTCCCGCTACGGGAATCCAATTAAGACAATTAATAAGCACTAATTATAAGCTAACCACAGCGAATATATCTTCTTCTGCCTTGCAAATCGGAATTGACGAAAGAACTAAAAGACTAGCAGTTTATCGATTGTTTGAAGTTGTAAACAGAAACTAACTCGAAATTTTTACTCGCCTCAGCATTTATACTGTGTTTCCATCCTAGTTTAGCAGGAAGTGCAGAATTTTTTTCCGATGCAGGGATGGTCTTTAGATTTATATTAGACCCCTTTCATTATTTGGACTTGCTTTGAAAGCTATTTCTAATTTTTAAGAAGCTATTATCTTACACATAATTTATACGGAGTGCTATTTAACATATAATACACTTTCGTAGTATGTTACTAATTGTAAGTATACCCATCGAATTACCAAGTAGGTATTTGAAAGGTAGGTTTTCAGTTTCGCAGTACTGATGAATATTACTCAATTCGTTTGTGTTCTCATTAATTTATTGGAGTTTGCACGATCGCAATTGATCGGCTCTATATGCTTCATATTACGAGATGTCATGATATCATGCATCAACTTCGCTTGTTAATGATCAACTTTCATGCTTAAAATATGCAGAACGAATACATTTTCAATCTACAGAAAAAGAAAGCGGATCAGGTTTCTGATTTCATTTATAATTTTGATGGCAGTACGAGACCTAATGCTTCTATTTTTACGCGGGTGAAGTGATGCTAGTCGACTGCTGAGTGCTGACTACGAACGTCATAATCCAGTTATGATAATTGACAAGGAACTAATAATAATTATAATTATCATAAATCAAGGCAAATAAATACTTGAGCTGTAGTAATTTGAATATTACATTAACAAAGCATGTTTTTATTCTTGGGTGGCAAACCTCATAGTACAATAGTTTTTTATTAATGAGTTAGTCAGTCAATTTTAGCACAAATTGTAATATTTTTAATGATACGTAGTAATTTGTACCATCATATTATTTTATTCATATAATTCACCCACTATTTTCGTAATTTGTCGAGATGACAAGGGACAGGTGCTCAATATGCTCACCATCCTCCGTTCGGAGTTGACTTTCGAAGGCACAACCGCCGGAAACGCTGACAAGCTTCTATCGTATCAAAGCGATTGTTGTTTCCCCCGCAGCCACCTTCACACAAAAAATCCATTAACGTAATCTGAAATCAGCTTAATTAAACTAAAGACAGATATACATGTCATTTCAATTTCAATACCATAAACGAATTTTCTGCATCCACCTGATGGAGCGTCAAAGTAATAATTTTCAAAATAGGCATAACAATTTCCAGGATTAGCTGGCTGATTGCAGGCATCTGCAATATCACATGAAAAATAGACGTGAAGTTTACTCGTAATTTTTTTAAACTTTCATAATTCAATAAATTTTACCTTGACCATGAACTTCTCGTGTACAATAAAATGCCACTAAAAGCACAGCACAGCAAATGACAAGTACGAATCCAGGCTTCATGGTATTCTCAGTTTTTTGAAACAATTCCTAATCAAATACGAAATTAATTACTTCAATCAAGAATTCGTGCTTCCCGATGCTGACTAGAATTCAAACTCAAGCTCACGAAATCTTAACTCAAACTCAGCTACTCTGTCCACCTAACCAGTTGCAATTGCTGAATGTCACTGAAAACAGTGGCTTGCGGAAATATATATAGCATGCATTGGGTTATCTATCAACCTAAATCATCATTTGCATGCCATTTTGGTATGCATAGACGATTGTCAACTAAATTGTATTAGCTCATCGTCAGATTGTCAGTCCTTGGAAGCAAAGTGACCATCTAATACAAATTACTCTGTGGCTTGTCCCCTCAATCGTCGCCTGTAGGATATTTACAACCAATGGATGCATGATACATGCATCCGTTTTCAATTAAATGTTGAAGCACATTGTGTCGCGTAATTTACGTTAATGATCATTACTGCAATGCACCCGCGGATACTTCCGCTTATTGGTTATTTGAGAATAATACAACCAATCAGGAGGAAGTATACCTTTCCTGAGGGTTTTTTATCCACAATTTAAGGAAAATAACGTTTATTTGAACTTGAATTCAATTTCCTCGAAGTCCCACAGCATTAAATTTGTCGTTATTCGTTATAAATTGCAATGGAATGCATTGCAAACAAGGAATACGGAAATCGTATTTAACTTGCTCAATTAAGCATTCACGCTGTCGACCGACAATAAGTTCAGAACTAATTGTGACATTGCTGTGACATCAACCAATTCTACATCTACCCTACCTATCAGGGACATGCGTGCCAAGCCCACAATGACCATTAGAAAAGTGATCGACTCCACATTTGCAATATGATTAGATTGTTATAACAAAAATGTTGCGATATAATATACTACGATAATGCGGTTCAATCAGCAAGTGTATTTATTTATTAGATCCATCATGATATCAGTTCAAGCACAAGCTCGCCCAAATACTCTAACAGCTCAATATAGTATAGAGGCAAGCCACGTACAAATTTTTGGCGTTCAGATGATAGAAAAATTCATCCACTATCAAAATTGTGTGAAACACTTGGAAATAGTCAATTATTCTTTAAAAGCCTCTTCCCAAAACGCTTCATAAGGTATATTATATTATATTTATTTTAAGTAGTTTTATTCTCTGTTTTACATACTCTCGTGTTATTTCCTTGTGGGAAAAAATGTTTGCGTGCTGACATCACACAATTAAACTCTCCCCTAATACCATTGTGAGTGGAATATTATTATTTAAGATGTACATTATTTAAGCAGCAACTGACATGGAGTTGTCAGTTCGTTGTTGTTATTTATGCTCAAAATTTACATGCAAACATTGTTTTATGGAATCAGGGAGATATAATTCTGGGATTTCGGACAAGAACCCGATCAAGATTTTTTGGAAGATAATAATTAATTACAGTACAGACTCTTGCCATGAATACCTTACCAGACCGTCCTACATCCGAGATTCAAAATCTCTGGCAAATGATGATGCAAACTAAATCCTTAACTATCATCGGATGTGCTTTTAAGTCAACAAAGAAATCACAGAAAAACATATCAACATAAAATATTCCAAGATGATATAAGGTATCATTGCTCGATTCATAAGTTTTCGTGACTAAATCTTGGAATACTAAACCTGGTGGT
>JAHZNA010004450.1:0-13098 GCA_027743935.1 Sinodicranocentrus sp. ZH6 | reverse complement strand
CTACACATTGGTTATAGTAGTAATGCTGGGTATACCCATCTGGACAAGCACATCGATAACCTCCCACGACATTCTGTAAGGTATACGGCAGTGTACATCAATAATCATTTTTGTACATCTGCTCCATTTAACTAAAAGATGAGGTCATTGGAGACATATGACTCGAAATATAGTTCCTACCTGACATCCATGTTGACACCTGGAATCCTCAGTACACTCATCAGCATCCAGGCACATGGTTCCAGTGGGATCCGTGTGGAAACCACGAGGACAAATACATTTATAGCTGCCCATTGTATTTATACATGTTCCAGGTGGAGGACATATTCCACCCTGCTCTGAGCACTCGTTTATATCTGGAGAACAAAATCAGAAATCACTTGATTAAAGGGTTTGCTGAAGAATAGAAGACAAATATGTGGTTAGTATTGTTTGTCCAGAGTACCCAAACATTGATCGCCAACTTGACTAAATCCCTTTGCACAAGCACACTTGTAGCTGCCTTGCGTGTTCACACACTCATGTTGACAACCGTGACGACCTGAAGCACACTCGTCGATATCCTTACAAGTGATCCCGTCACTGGATAACGTGTAGCCATTTGGACAAGTGCAAATGAAGCTGCCCACTGTGTTCTCGCAGTTGTGCTGACATACTTTAGGGCTGAATTCACATTCATTCACATCTAAATATGCATAACCACATAAAAACTCAATGTTCACAGGATGGAATGGAGGAAAATCATTCGTAGAATCTCCTTAGGAATTTATATGTACCAATGCAATGAGTTCCAGAAGCATCCACCTTGAATCCTTTATTACATATGCATCTGTACGAGCCCAAAGTGTTAATGCAACTACCGTGCTTACAGAGATCAGGAAGGATTGAGCACTCGTCAATGTCTAGGGCAAAACGAGATTCATTTTTATAAAATCTGAACAAAAAATTAGCTATAAGCGCATCTTCCAAAAAAATTTACCAGTTCCGTCAATCGAATATCCAGCCTCCATACACAAGTCCTTATGAGCTGGAGTACCTGGTACAGGACAACGCTCACAACGTGGTCCCCAAGCTGCTCCCATCGTACAGCAGCAATCCACTTTCGTCGTTCTTGTTAAAGCAGCAGATGTATCTCTTGTGATGCATTGTCCTCCAACAAGTTGACGGAAGCAGAATCCTTGTCTTCGATCTAATAAAAAAAGTATGTTTTTCATATCATCAACCTTTTTACACATCTGAATTTCATCCAATCCAAACTCTTACCTATACACTTGGAAAAGTCATCATCCGGTTCAAAGCCTTCATAACATTCACATCTGTACGACCCGGGTGTATTAATACACCTTCCATTTGGACATAATCCTCCCTCCCCAGAACACTCGTTGACATCTCTACACTCGTCCCCACTTCCTAGCTGCTGATACCCTTCCGGACAAATGCACATGAAACTTCCAATCAAATTTTTACACATAAATTTGCAGTTATTCGCCGGTGTTGAACATTCATCCAGATCTGTGCAGTGTCTTCCATCAGGAGCCAGAACATAACCATATGGACAAGCACACTTATACGAGCCAACTGTATTATGACAGCGGAAGGCACATTGATGACTTCGCTCTCGACACTCGTCAACATCCTCACACACCTGGCTTGGGCCTGGAGCAAAGCCCTCAGCACAAGCACACTCAAAACCACCATCCACATTAAAACATGTTCCGTTCCCACATGCGTTCCCAGAAATACATTCATTGTCATCTGGACAGATAGAAAAAATGTCATTGAGAAACCTATTGTGGTAAAAGAATTTGATCCCTTTCAAGGGTTTCATTGTTACCTATGCATTTGTTGCCAGATGAATCAAGTACATATCCTTGCGGACATTCACAACGGAATGAGCCATCTGTGTTGACACATTCACCACCCTCACAAACATCAAGTCGGATAGCACACTCGTCTAAATCTTCGCCCACGTCGCCACGTCCAAATCCACTTGGACAGAGTTTTTGCATTTCTCCTACAATTCGATTTAAAAAATCCATATTGTTTTTTCCTCTGAAAACCGTGTTATTCTATGCTGTTTTCTTTGTCTATTTTTACTTGATCCAATAGGTGGACAAGATTCACAAGAAGAACCCCAAGCTTTTCCCCCTGTACAACAACAACTCATCCTTGTAACATATCCCCTTCGTGCTTTTGTACAAACGCCAGGTCTACCAACGGACAAGCCTCCGAGTAAACCATCATAGCACAAATCTTGCCTAACATCTACACACTTTTTCCCATCTGGACTTAAAACATAATTTTCTGGACATTGGCAGATAAAACCACCATCTGTATTTATACAAACTCCATCCGTACACAAATTTACATTGAGTTTGCACTCGTTAATATCTGCAAAATCATAAAAAGAAACAGGGTTTAGCATGCAATCCAATGGGAAATGTTGTAGAATGAGGAAAAACATTCAAAAATGGATCGTAACAAGCCTCGGCAGAAGTTCCCATCTGGAGACAGTTCATATCCTGGAGGACAACTGCAGATATAGGAACCCATGATGTTACGGCAAGTTCCTGGTTTTGGACAAGTGCTTGGCACCTCATCACATTCATTTATGTCTCGGCAGTTGTGCCCATCAGGGGTGAGAGTGTAACCGTCAGCACACTGACATGTAAAGGAGCCCACAGTATTCCTACATCTTCCATTTCGACATGCACCAAGCATCATTTGGCATTCATCCATGTCTTCACAGTCATTATCTGAGCTTAGTTTGAAACCTCCATGACAAATGCATTTATAACTGCCTAAGGTATTGATACAAGTTCCGTTGTTGCAAATCGTAGGGTTCCTTTGACACTCATCAATGTCAATACAAGAATCCCGGGATGGAGTGAGAGCAAACCCATTTCGACAAATGCATTGGAAACTCCCTTGGAAGTTATTACATTCTCCGTAGCTGCATATTCCTTGTCGTTCCAAGCATTCATTGATATCTGGAAATTACAAGTAGGAAATGAGCTAGAAAACCCCTACGCACTGCTTCGAGGAATGAAAACAAATGTCATGGGAAAATAGTATCCAAGTATCCTATTTCCTCCCAGCTGCTGACAACCCACCTAAACATCCACGCTGACTATGATCCAACCTGTATCCTTCTGGGCAGCGGCACTCAAAGCTTCCAGGTATGTTGAGACATTGAGCATTTCCATGGCATGGGCTTGGACTTCGACCACATTCATTGTCGTCTGTTGGAAAAGTGGAAAAGTACATTAGCATGAATTTTGCGTGTGCGTCGCAGTTCGTAAATATTCCGAACTTGGTGTGTGTTTTTATTCCATCTATTTTTATAACTGCGACGTTATCTACCTATGCATGAGTGGGCTGCTTCGTCATAGATGAAACCGCGGTAGCAATCGCACCTGAAGGAAGTTTGTGTGTCGACACAAGCACCATTTCTGCACAGCCCGGGCATCATCGCACACTCGTCGATTTTCTCCGGTTGACCTGTCATTGGATTTATTACGGAGCCAGGCTGTGGGCCACATAGTGTTGTATATTCCGCTAAATGTACCGAAAAAAGTGTTACATACTCGGTTGAAAAAGAAAATAGATTTGGCCATGCATGATGTAGAGCATACGTGTAAATTGTTTTGGACAAGGAAGACAAGCGTCTCCCCATCCTGCTCCCATGGAACAACAGCAAACCATTCGAGTTTGCGACTGATGCATGGGATGGCTACATTGCAAAGATGTTGTGTTGAAATCCATGTAACACACTTCTTTCCGCATGTCGACGCACTCCTCTGCGTGGGAAAATTCAAAGAATTTAATTGTAATTTTGGCAATATAATTAGATTATAATTACGAGGAGAGGGAATCTAAAGGTAAAAAGAATTCATAACAACTTTGATTTGGCATTGGCATGTAGCCTTCCGGACATAAACAGTGAAATCCTCCATCGTCATTGACGCACTGACCAACACCGCAGACTCCGGGATCTTCAATGCACTCATTAATATCTACAACCACATTTATTTATTTTTAAATAGCTTAAAACGTTTCATTTAATTGCAAGAAAACCGTTATGAACATACCGATACACATGGCTTTTGAGACGTCTAGCCGATATCCTGGATTGCAGGTGCACATAAAGCTCCCAAATGTATTAGTACATTTTCCATGATCACAGATATGCATCATTTCATCACACTCGTCAATATCCTCAAGAACTACCTGGTCAGCATTGGAAAATGGTTAGATTTGTAAAATTCCCCATCACAAGAGTCTCCGTTTTAAGGGAGTGGAACAGTACAAACTTTCGAATTACCGTTCCCTCATTCGGCCTGAATCCATTTCCACCAGCACATAAAATATTATGCTCATCTGATCCTGGAGGTGGACACACTTCACATAATGGTCCCCACGCAGTCCCTACTGAACAGCAGCAAGTAGCTCTCGTCATAATTTCTCCAATAGGTCGAGCACATTCTCGTCGTCCGCCGATACCCCCAAAAGGCCGTCTTCCTCTTGATCCCAAAAAGTCATCTCCAGGATCCAAATAACATTGGCTTTTCCTCTTATCTGTAAAATATCATTGAATCAAAAAAGAATTTAAGAAAGTGGCTTAATCAAAACCTGCAAGCATAGAACGGAAATTTTATTTCCTGCTGAAATCATACCAACACAAGCGTTTCCTACTTCCGTCAGCTCATAACTAGGTGGGCATTGGCAGGTGTATCCGCCCTGAGTGTTTATGCACGTTCCATACAGGCACGAATGTGGATTCTCACATTCATTTATGTCGGTACAGTTTCCTAAAAATATTGATCATTTGTTGTATTTTTAGCTTCAGACAAAATAATCCATTTTTATTCATTCATCACTCACCTCCGGTGGAATCCAGCTGATAGCCTTTGTTACAAATACATCTAAACATTCCGTGGATATTTTCACATTTTCCGAACACACACAAATGGTGAAACATCCCGCACTCATCAATATCAACACAAGAGTGATCATCGTCGTCAGGATTCATGAAGCCCATGTCACATTCACACCGGAAAGATCCTGGATGATTGAGACATTGCCCGTTTTCACATAGATTTGGATTGTTCGAGCACTCGTCAATATCCTGACAGGTGTTGCCATCACCTTCGAATCCAGCATCACAAGCACACTTATAACGAAACAAAATGTTAAATAAATGACCAGTCTAAATTTTAAACGATATTTTTGAATATCTTGATCATACCCGGAAAGATCCTTCTGCATTGATACACTGTGCATCTGCGTGACATCCTCCGTTATTTACAGTGCACTCATTGATATCCCTGCAAGAGCTACCATCTCCAGTGAAGCCATCCAAACATCGACATTCATACGCACCTTCTGAATTGACACACTCGGCATTTAACGCGCAAACATAATTTCCCATAAGGCATTCATCCTCGTCCACACAATTCGGTCCAAGTTCCGGTCTCACTGAAAAACCATCATCACAGCGGCACATAAATCCTCCCAGAGTGTTTTCACAATGACCTGGTCCACAAACGCCCGGATCCGCGCGGCATTCATCCACATCCAAACAAGTGGACCCATCTGGAGAAGGCATGAGCCCTGTAGTGCATTCACAGTCATAGCTGCCAGGAGCATTTTTGCACTTTCCACCGTTGCACACCCTCGAGTTATCTTTGCATTCATCCACATCCGTGCAAGTTTTACCATCCATGAGAAGCATGTATCCCGGGCTGCAAGCGCATGAATAGCTGCCAGGAGTGTTGATGCAAATGGCGTCGCAGCCACCGTTATTAACAGAACATTCATCAATATCTTCACAGTGTGCACGGTTGCTTCCGATTTGTTGATAGCCTTCATTACAAACACACTGATAAGTTCCCATCATATTCTCGCATACTCCGTTGGAACAAATTCCTGATGTTCGAGAGCACTCGTCAATATCTTTGCATTCTTTTTTGTCCGGTGTGAGTTCCAAACCGGGAGGACATTCACAACGGAAGTTGCCCGCTGTATTGACACACCGACCGCCGCGACACAGCCCAGGTTGTCTTTGACATTCATCCACGTCCATGCAGGTTTGCATCATCATTGTAGTCTCATAACCTCCTTCGCAGTTGCAAGTAAAACTTCCGGGAATGTTCATACATGTTCCGTTTCCACACACGCCAGCCATTATGGAACACTCATCTATGTCAATGCATTTTATCCCGTCTTCATCTAACGCAAAGCCTTGATTACACCTGCAAGTGTAGGAACCTACGGTATTACGGCAACGCCCATTTTCACAAAGGCCGGGAATCATTGTACACTCATTAACATCTCTCCTTCCACTAGAACCCATTCCACGAGGGCAGAGTTGTTGCATTGCTTCACTTCCTGGGCGTGGACAAGACAAACATTCTCGACCCCATGCTCTCCCCACCGTGCAGCAACAATCTGCTCGAAGATATACACTGTCCAAAGGCCGAGAACATATTCCATGCTTCAGTTGCATGAAGCATAACTCCTCTCGGTTATCTACGCACTTTGTTCCTCCTGCCTCTAGTTCCAATCCTGGCGGGCACCTAAATAGTTAAAAACAAAATTTACCTAGAATTTCATTCATAATTATTTCTCAGGCAATATGTTACGGTGTAACTGACGTGCATGTAAATTAGCATTCATCGAGATCTACAAGATGAACAAAATGCAGAGTGCAATTTATTCCTGACAATTGACAATGAAGTCACATTTTCTTCATCTAAGCTCACCAATGCACGCATGTCCAGTAGGAGAGAGAATGTAGCCTTCTTTACATTGACACTTGAATGATCCATCCATATTAATGCAAACCCCGTTGGCGCACATTCCAGTCTCACTGCATTCATCATGGTCTGAAAAAGGAGCAAAGCTCATTTGTCACAATGGACACTCATAATCAATAACAATCCCATTGTTTGCATTTTCATATTATTGCATTGTCAAGCTCATTTGTGATCTTTCACCTATGCAAAACTTCCCATCAGAAGAGACGTCAAAACCAGGCGGACAGAGACATGTGAAACTGCCTGGATTGTTGACACAGCGTCCACCTTGACAGAGCCCAGTTTGCTGACGACATTCATCAATGTCATCGCAAGGTGCCATCGGCGAGCGCTGTGAGTAGCCTGGATTGCACTCACATTTGTACCCGTCTGCTGTGTCAATGCACCGACCCGAGCCACAAATATCGGGTCGGAGCCCGCACTCATCGACCCCAATTAGCAGTCCAGGCTCGACGCATAATTCTCGGAATGCGGCTGAGAAGAGAAAACAAAAGTTGAATGTTAAAATGACGCTGACGTTCAAAAACTTGTTTTGCTTTAAGCTTCATTACATGTGTTGATGGAGGGGCACATTTCACAGTCATTCTCATCACCCCAGCCTTTTCCCATGTTGACACCGCAGCAACAGTCTCGCTTCGTCAAACGTACAGAAAGCTTCCCCCGACATATTCCTCGGAGTACGGATGTAAAACAGTTGCCTTGTCTAGCGTCAATGCAAACTTTTCTATCTTGACTGGGAATAAAGCCTCTGTCGCAAATGCAGTAGTAGCCTTGTTCAGTATTGATACATCTTCCATGAGCACACACGCCATTTTTCAAACATTCATTTTCATCCTCACATGGTCCTGTACTCCCATCCCGAGGAGCTTGTCCAGGAGGACACTCACATTTAAAGCTACCCGGGGTGTTGAGACATTTTCCACCTTCACAAACTCCAGGAATAGCTTCACACTCGTCTACATCAATGCACTGGCCCGAGTGGATATTTTTAAGATGTCCCGTCTCACAATCCAAATAATCCGGACAGGTTTCACAAGGATGACCCCAAGCCTTGCCTACAGTGGCACAGCACAGTTGACGGGTGCAAACAACGCCTAGCAGCTGACCTCCACAAGTATTCCCCGATATTTTCGTGTAGCATGGACCGGTTCGGTAATCTTTTCAAGAGAAAAAACACCAAAATCCCATCAGTATCATAATTTCAAGCTGATATGATTATCACAAACATGTAATAAATGAATATATCTTAATTGACATCGTTTTTCTGAAAGCGAGTCTGGTTAGATCTAGTTGAAAAACAAAATGTAGACAGTGTTTGTTTGTCTACTACTTGCTTCAGTGAAATTGCCGTGATGATGCAATTATCTGCAATCTCATCACAACAAAGTCGAGCAGATTGAGTGTGAGAAAAAGCATTGATCATTCATTTCCCACTTGAGTGACATTTTACCCGACCCGACACTATAAATGCGTCGACATTTTTTCACTAATAAAAAAGTAATAAAACGTGAAATTGCAGGGAGATTCTGGTAGCACAAGTGTAAACATGAGCGTGTCTTGTCTTGTTGACTTGATGGAGAAACCATTAGTCTTTTTTTCTCGTCTTTCATATTCATCTCCACGTTCATCGACTTCGACACTCTATAGAATATAAAGTAAAAATGTGTGCTTCCAGTGGTGGTTAGCTAGAAGCTTGCTAACTTTGCAACAAGATGTGGATTTTTGAAGGCATCTTCAATTTTTATTGCAGGATGCATCTGAGACGATGGGGTGCAAGAGGAGAAGTAGTTATAAAGTGACATTTATCCTTTCACACTAGAGCCGTCATTATCATTAACCTTATCTAATTTTTCCATCTTGTGAGATTGTTGATTGAAACATTGCGTGCAATGACCTCAGAGCTTTTTAAATCGAATTTTAAAGACAATTCGTGAATGCCGATGAATATATAAGGCGTCAAGATGTTAAGAAATAAAAGGCGTGAGGATGAATAATACTGGAATTAAATGACTAATGTGATTGACCCATTTTCGATGCTTTGTCGGAAGTAAGAAAAAATTAATTCTGGTTGTAGTCCTTCTCCACTGATTGTGAGTCAATTAGCTTTTTGTTTCAAGGCATATCCATTGCATTCAAATCATAAAAAAATGCAGAGAGTGTGAGTAGATATAAGGATGAGTCATTCCCTATTACTTATTATACTTCTTTGGGAAAAAACTCATAGTTTATTTTTATTTACCAGCTTCGCAGCGTCTTCCAGTGAATCCATAAACGCAAGCACAACGATCCGGTCCAATGCACCGACCTCCATTCAAGCAAGGTTCACGACAGACAGCTACAGCAAAAAAAACATTCTCAAAAATGTTCTTCAAGCTTGTTTTCCTTTCTCAGATTTCCATAAAATTCTTAGTATTTCCATTTTTTATTTCATTTCCACTTACGCTCCCCGCAGTATTCCCCTTGATAGCCGGTACGACACACACATTTGTTGTTGATACAAGTACCCCCATTGAGACAAGAGATTTGGCATGATGCTGAAGATGAAGTCCCTCCAGGGGTTAGTCCACCTCCGTTTAAGCCATTACCAGGACTTCCCCCATCCGGTTTTGAGCCTGGTCGCCCATCTTAACCATATAGACATTGAACATATAGTTTACTTGGTTGTTTAAATCATCCCAAACAAGAAAACATTCCTTCCACCCCTGTACTACTAGGAAGCTGTGCGAGTTTTTGATCAAAGAATTAATGTCTAACCGTCCTTCCTGATTATTTACATATTATCCTGATAATAATGGTGCTTTAATATGTGGAAAAGTTGTCATTTACATTGACAAAAATGATAAACGACCTTAGAACATTTACCGCGTCGAGCCTGTTTAGAATGCGTTATGCATATCACGTTACATATAAACATGATGAATTGCAAATTAACCCCAGTTATTAAAGTCATAATAAAAATGCAAACCGGCATGATAATCCCATCAGGAGGACTTTACATCTTGTATAATCTGCCTGAGTAATTCAATATTTGACAACTCCCTAAGAAACTTTTAAAACGCCACTGATCTCACAGATCTCACTACCACAGGACATGACGTTTTTCTCTTTTTTCTCCAACTCTTTATTTAACAACTTTGTGATTACATGGAGTTATAGTAGTGGTGTCGTCATTGTTGCCGACAGCACGTGTGTACATTCAGTTAGCAATATTGTTATAAAAAGGGCTTTGTCTTCAGCTCATGTACATAAGAAATAGATAGGCTTACCTCCACCTCGACCGGAAGACGTTGAGCATTGTGTGGAGATGGTTCCACCGTCACAGAGACACAAATTAGGCTTGACACAACGACCTGCTCCGCATGGTCGACTACAAATTGCTGTGACAAATTATACAACGGAATTATTGCTTTTTAAACAAGTTTTCAAAGTTGACACTCTCTCAAGAGATATTATGTGCAAGGAAAGGAATAAGTGTGGAAAAAAAGTGGAAAAAAATGAGGATGAGCGGAGGAGACGTGGAAAAAAATAAGTCACTCGTATCTCTCGTTGGTATTTAATACTACGCTTGACGAGAAAGCATGATACTTTACACTTTTGCTTACAATATGCGGTTTTTGGGGATGTACAGATAAAAGCAATGTTGTCCCCTGTCATGTCATTACCATACTTGGAATATTTTACTATTTTTTTTGTTTCCTCCTTTCCTTCCTCAAAGAAAATATTCGACAGGAAAAATTGTCTGTAATACATTTTACCTTAATCCTCTTCCCTCATATCGTTGCATTCACACAATGTGAATCTGAATGAGCTACTCACATTTGTGTTTCTTTATAAACTTTGTGTATTTTTGAGCTTGACACACACGAATTTTGTAAAATATTTAAGCAAAAGAAGCATCGTTTGAAATTCTTATTTTTTTGAAGAAGATGTTTTGAATTGGTTTAAGGAGTATTGGTAGTTGTGTGTTTTTGGAATGTGTATCATGTAATTATCGTTTTAAACGATATCAGGGAGATTTGTGGTTGAGGTGATTAAAGGAATCCTTAAAGCTTTTGCATCTGCAGGAGGGGATATTAGTATATTTACTTATTCGTGCTGTGATGTAAAAATAGACTAGAGTTGGGGAAAGTAGGACAAAAAGGTACTTACGGATTACACAGAGACCAGATCCAGGCTTTTGAGTCCAGCCAGGGCAGCAATATGTCCTGATTCGAGATCTGCACACGTTCGGCCTGAGCAAAGAAAAATACAGATTTCATTTAAAGGAAATGTACGCTGGTTAATATAATGGATTTGTTTTTGTATGAGCTCGGTCGAGCGTAAAATAATCTGGTAATGCGATTAAGAGATTATCCTAATGATCCTAAACAAGTCGGATACACACACACGTGTAAAATAATGTGAACAAATGCAAACAAGCGTATGCATATTGTACAATTTTTGAATGGAAGGAAAACATAAGTAGAGAATAATACGGGTATATCCAGGTTGTCCAGATGTTGTAAAATTTGATCATGATCAATGATCAAATTGGATTGAGCTTTTAGATAACCGTCTTGAAAGATCAACGAACTTTTCTGCTTTAAAATGCACATAAATTAGCCCAATTTGTTCCAGGCTAGGAATAAAGAGTGAACCTTTTCATATTCGTAATTAGATACTTCCTGTTGCGTGAACGGAAGTGCATACTAATGAATGGGAATATGTTTCAAATATCCGTATCTCATTCCACTTCCGCTTCCAGTCATCAAAAACCCACGCACTGTCAATGAGACCAGCTAGCACCTTTTTTTTACCCCAGGCCTAAATATTTTAACTCATGATAACCTTCGGTTTCTATTAAATTGACCCTGATAATTGACAAATAAGCTTATGGTTTCGTTTGTTGATTAAAATAAATCGATCGATAGCTGGAGCTTTAAATAAACTCAGAAACCTCTCAATAGCCATAAAATGTCACTATTAAAATAAAATGTATAAAGAAATACCACGTCAGCAACCTATCTCCATTTGTAATCGTTTTCGTCACGTCATTCAAAAAATATATTTAGGTAATTATTTTGTTGAATTATATATCATGTATATTTGAGTTTTTTATGTGATGCTACAAGCCAATTCCAATTTAAATGCAAAATCAAGTTCATGGATGCATGATCTGTATAATTGTCATACTTATGAATAAATTGTATGCTAATTTACACTGTCAATAATGAGTGTAGTTGTACAGTTATGACCAACTGAAAAAACTTATCAGACAACTTGCTATGGTGTTGCATGAGCTCTTATCAATATTATCCCTGACCTCGTAAGAACGCTTAAGTTGGTAAGATTTAAACAGCATAAGATTGTCTCTTAATTGCTAAGTACGCTCCAGAAAAAACTTAATTTCATCTGCAGATATTTAATTCACTGACAGACAACCATAATTTTCATTCAAACTTGGTTTTTAAAATCCATGATCGATTTATTTTGGAAGTGCAAAAGTGTATCCAATCATATCTTGTACGTAAATCAAATTTAAATAGATATTCAAGTTCACATTCACGATATATGTGTTTACCACCAAAGCCAAGATGATGATCTCTCATCTCTTGCCAGACAACTCTGTGTCAAAAGTCATTGTCATTCCTGATTACCCTGTATATTAAGTCATTCAATCGCCCGAATCTTATTACAAATTTATATCCACCAAGATATGAAGTAACATTATTTACATAGGTAGGTAAGTAGGTACATCCATTCCAGCGTTTACTGGATAGCTTTTTATATATTTGCTTTTATTCCCTATAAATTCAGTTTTCAATGCCTAATACCTTACATGTATTTTTATGTAACTGGAGAAAATAGCTTTTTGAAGCATGCCAAATTTGATAGTTGTAATGCTTTCCACGTGACCCTCATCATTTTCAATAATCACCCCATGCCACCTTGCAGAGACAACAATAGCAGCTAAATATTTTTATCCCATGATTTATGCAAGGATATGCTTGAAAGTTTCCATTGTCAAATAGTCTAAAGCAGAACGGTCGTTTCACAGATTGAATTAAATTTCCAGTGCTCCACATAGGTAAGAAAATTTATAGCCGATGTGATCTTGACACGAAATGAATAAAGTCATTACGATGCGAAGAAAATCATCTCACAACAAAACTATACAACTAACCAACCTACAGAGGTTTTGGACCTGAGGTCCCGAATGGCCACATAAAAGGTTTTTGGCTGAAAATTTGTATACAGGTGAAGATTAATGCGAGGAATACGAATCCGTTGAAAAATTGGC
>JAHZNA010004449.1:0-38803 GCA_027743935.1 Sinodicranocentrus sp. ZH6 | reverse complement strand
CTCGGATAATTGCGAAATCTGCCATACACAATGCATTACAAAAAATTAAATCAGATTTTAAAACTAATTAGAGTCAACTTTTTGAAAAAATAAATGGACTTGGGAACTCTCCAGGTTTTTAGCTTTCATTTGATGCCATTTTTATAAAAAAACCGTGCACTGCTTATATGATAAAAGGGTACCAAACTGACTGCCCCCTTCTCAAACACGCTCATATAATAAGTATGGATCTTCTCATATTATTATTAGTCGTAGTATATCTTGACTTTTACACCTGCACACCTGTTGTTCATCGTTGGGAAAACTGAACATGAGAAGCTTTATAGTATCTCTGCTGCATTGATGATATAAAATTGGTTCATGTCTTATACTCTACCTAAGGACGCAGTATCATGTACATCTTTCAGAAGATGTTACACTGCTACTGAAGATGATAAAAATGATGACTGAGCAATGTCTGTTGGGAGGAGTGAAGTCAGAAAAGTTGTTGGACAACTCGTTTTGTGAATGAAATCTTTGCTTCATCCCAACACCCATCCCCTTCCAATTCAGGAAGAAAACAACAAAAAATAATCAAATCACTATATATCTTGACGATGCTATGATTGATGAAAATGTTCAAATCCCTTACGTGTATGCCGGTTAGTGATCGATTCTTTGGCAGTGGAAGTTGGTTACTACAACAACTAAATCGAAATGAAGAATTGGGATTATCAATTATCACTCACGCATCGCATACATTGTTGTATCCTACAGCTACCTGTTCGTTGTAACAGAGGGCCAATTTAACTGCCCATTGGATTTTCTGCTACTAAACTGACTGAAAATAATTATATCACGCCACTCAAATCGGCAAAGAGGTGGACTGTTTAGCAGAGGTAGAAAATGACTATTTGGGTATAGAGCCTTTGTGAAGACCTTAATTAAGTAAATAAAATATCATATTAATTCTGTGCCTGGTCAAACATCAATCCAACATCCAACCAAGCATCAGTCGTTCGATTGTTGTAAAAAAAGATGATGTCCACATTGTCAACTGTGTGCAATTCACGGGTAAAAACTTTTTGTTGTTGTCGGGCAGAAATGAATGAATAAATGAATTCCCGATCTGATTTACTTCCAACCTTTCCAGTTTAACTTTTATTTGAACAACAAGATTACCTTACCGGTTTCGTAGTAAACAGTTGCCTCATCGGGTCTATTTGTTCATTTAAATTCACAGTTTATAGGTTTTTTAAGATAAACATTTGTACATACGTACGTACTCGTCAAAACTTAAAAGTTAAACTTACTTTGTTACTCTGCTAAACGGCAAGCATAAGGGGCTAGATAATGAAAAAGTGCATATTCAATTTTAGAATTAGAAGCAAATTTATTTTCTCGTGTGAGTTCGACATTATTCTAAGCAAGGGCATACACGAACAGTTTACGATCAAACTAGGTATTGAAGTATCTGCGGGCATGCATACAATTTTAACTTAGAACAACTACATTGATGGAAAATTATTAAGATAAAAAAATAAACGACACAGAGAGAGAGAGTAATTTTGTGGAATCAAAAATCGAACCATTGTTAGACCTGTCGGCTTGTAATTGACAATATAGACGGTTTAAATATTGAGACAACCAATAACGTTCATTATAATAATTGATAATCTCTCATAATTTATTGTTTCTTATACCGGAACAAGAATGGCAATTATATGAATTTTAATAATTAATATTTTGCAAACATCAAACACCATTTATCAGATGAGAATGCTCGGTTCTCTAAATCCATCACATTGTCAATTTTGTTCCATGAACTTTATTTTTATTGGGTGCAAAAGCATGTGCCTTTGTAAAGATGCTCAATCGACTTTTATTTGTCGTTGGAATAAAGTAAACAGAACACGCAAACTGAATAGACTCCCAATCAGTCAGCACTGTCAGCAGCGATGATTCTTCCGGCTTGAAGAAAAGCATCTGCACCCCACCCAGCCATAAAATATTTAATCTGAATTTGGACACATAAAACGTATCTTGAAATATGGTTTGCACATGTGAAGAAAAATTTTGGTGCTTGTTGTGAGTTGAGCAGACAGTTGTCAAGTTTTATGGCCAAATGCTAACCGCTCTGAAAGTGCCTTAAAGTTTTATAGTCCATTCATCATCATTTATTTTTAATGGGGAAAGGTCTAAGCATTTCTTTAATCTTTGTAAGTGAATGTCTTGATTTAAATACAGAAATTATCAGCAAAACTAAGTGATAAAAACCTTTTCAGTATTTCTTGTACTTAAATTTAAAATAATTAAGTGTCCGAGCTTTCCCACTCTCGCTAAACACTTTGTCAATTAGCAATGAATTCAATGTAAATAATTTTTTTCCAAAACACAACTAATCTGGACGTTCGCGTTCTCCAAGCAAAAGTTAGCTTATCGAAACTTGCATAATAGTTAACACGTTAACAGAGTTGCGACGGCAGTTAGCAATTAGATGAAGTAAAGGTGTAAAGGTCAGTTTCTGTTGTAAAAACATATTTGCTGTGGATTTTGCTTTCTGTACTCTACCAGTCACCATCCGGCATGTGCACCTATTTTCGGTTTCAGCATTGCACATTTTACAAAGATGACTATTAATGAGGAGCACAACGTTTTATAATCAGAATAGCATAAACCCGAATTTAATGGTTAGATGATGTTATAAATACATATTTTTACTTTACTGGGTGAATCCGCAGTTTACTCATATTATTAGCCATACTGTATATTTATATGCTGATAGATTTGTTAATCAGAGATAAAAGGCTAGAAAAAGTGAGTTGAATCAAAAGTAAAGTGTTTTTGAACATTGCCAGAGACGAGAATACGGGACGGGGGAGTGAACATGTGCAAGAAGAGTTTTAAGTCGGCAAGCGTATTTAATAATGATATTATATTGTGCATCTCTCTCCACCTGCTTGCACTATTAAACTGTATGAATTATATTTAAAAAGAGGAGTTGGCCTACACGGCCGTGCACGGTCACATCTTTCCTTTCATTCTTAACTTGCTTACCTAAGATTTATCCAATCATATTATATTTCCCTCAGCTAGGAAAAGTCGTGAATCAGGTTTGCACATTCAACGCAACGGCTGAACAGCTTCTTGCTCCCCAATATTCTTAATCAATAGGTGTATATCTATATGTATGTCGTAAGCACACCAAGAGAGGGTAATACGCTTGAAAGTTATTTTTCACATAGTAAATCAAAGTATTTTACTGATCCACCAACTCTCATGATTGTGTGTAGTATGTATACATTTGTACATGATTTTATTTCATGTTAGCTCATCCCATCATTGGCAGCATTAAATAGTGAACCTCTCTGGCACATACACGTCTGTTAAATCAGTACAAAATATTTGATTCTTTGAAGTATGAGTGTAAACTAAACCCTTTTGTATGTACTTGCTCAAGTAAAATAGTGAATGGGTTGAGATTTTGTTTCAGAGATAGGTGCCCACTCACTCATTTTGCTGTGCAAAGCAAGTAATCGGAATAAATTGAATGAAATTGCACACTACTGCACATGTATATGTGTGTGCTAAGGTTAATATCTGACCAGTTGAAATAAACACGAATAAATGAAACTTGCGATTACTGGTTTAAAATAAATGCCCTCACTTGTTTCAAATATCTTGCTTACGCACTGTCGGTTTGGTTGGAGAGTTGAAGTTTACACATATCAGTATCATACAATGTATTTAAATTTTAACTAAGTCAGCATCGTCCTCTCTTCATCACCTTTATCGCATCATCTCAGAATGAAAGCAGTTTCAGCTGCAGCTTCGCCATGAGCAACTCTTCATACATTTCATAGATAGCACGCAGGCAGGCAAGTCAGGAGAAAAGTTGAAAATCACTGACGGGTTTGTAAAACTTGTAATAAGAGGGTTACCATCATCATTATATGACAAATAGGGCTCTACTCCGTGTTCAAAAATGTAAATAACTATACCACAGTGACAATACTGAATAAGTGTTTTAAGTCACACATTGAAAGGAAGATTGACTTGTTATTGACTAGCTACAATAAATTTCAGAGAACTCATTCAGTCAGCCTACGCAACTTACCATCCGCTCAGCGACATCTCACTTGATGAGTGTAGTGATTAGTGAATAGGAAAACAATTGCTAGTGCTCACTTAATCATAACGGATTTTGTGAAATGGGATTGATTTTTGTGCATTTAAACTATGTGTGGTAAGTTTCCGGAGCTTAATTGTTTCCCATCCAGTTTGCCTTGCCGAACTTCTCAAACTCGTTGACGTATAAGACCTATAAATCAATTGAAACTTGACGTCTCTCATTGCCCTACAGTGTAAGAAACTTATGGGATTTGTGACTCTTTCTGAAAAAATCATAATGGGCACCTCATCAACCTCAGCATATAGGAATACACAACGGTGGAAAAAATTCATGTTTAGTAGTACAGTTTAACTTTACAAGCTAACTTTAAACGGAATAAGGGTGATCTGGACAGGTCCTATGAAGTTACGTATGCACGAAATTGAAAGTACTCAAAAGGTATATTGGTTTGGTATGCATGCATTCCTATTCCTATGAATGGCGTATCGTCAGTAGTAGCGACGACAGTATTGTAAAAAAATGTACTTTTCACATGCCCAAACTCATACTACGCAGCCAAAGAGGTTAGTCTAGGTGTGTGTGTGAGAGAGAGCTAGAATGGATTTTGTTCTTTCATTCATAATATCCTCATTCATTCACTAAACCCAGTGAGAGCTTCTTGGTTTGCCCACACATTCTAGCACTGGTAGTGAGAAACAATTCCATAAAATCTCTGACTGAAATCATGAATGTGAACACTTACTCCGCGATTAGGATGAGTGTTACTACTACTAAACGTGCCTACTGTCTACTCATCATTTCTGTATGTGTTGCTAGTTGTGTTGTAAATAAGCTTAAGTTTTATTTGTGAGGACATTGTTAGAGAAACTTTTAAAACGGATGTATCCAACTGTACACAAAAGAAATATCTTTGTTTCAAAGACTCAACTACTCAACTACTACAGCTAACTAGAAGGGACATTATAGGTTACAATTTTATGGTACAACTGGGTTAGCAGTGTATTCAATAAAGCGAACACATGAGTAGTGTGGAACAGTAAGTAAGTGTGAGTATTGGGAAGGTTAAATTGCCGGAACTATTTTTTATCAGAGTGTGATTTTTGCAAATTGAAAATACTCAAAAGAAACTAATTATTGGACTTGTGTAGTGTGTATGTATACTATTTTCTGAATTTATTCTATTTTGGGGATATTTGTATCTAATATAATTATTAAGAAGTGCAGAAAAGTATGGGCAACTATTTAAAAGTGAATATTTTGGGGATTAACAGTCGTTATAGGGGTTACGAGTGATTAAAATTCAAGGGAAATTTAAACCCCACCTGGATGATCTGATCCTGCATAACTCTGGCTATTTTTGGACACGCCGTATTCTGCTTAAAAACAGGTACTTTTTTAAAGCTGTTTTTGTACTTAGTCGTTCAATATTGTGCACGATATTAAGGCCTTTAAAAGGAAATACATATTTCATCCATGACAGCAGTTGTAAAGGCCATGATTCTAATAAGGAATGAATGACATTAGTGGCAGGATATGACGCAGAACGCCTAAATGCATCCGATTACATTCAATAATCTGAAGGTTAAATGACCAATTATAAGCACTTTTATTACTTCCTTTCCGATGAACTTCGTGTTGAACCCCAAAAACAAACGGATTAGAGGGAAATGTTGTTGAGTTAGGAAAGTGTCCTTAATATATTTCATGGAATAGCTTAGTTGACTTAGTTCCTAGTATGTATGGAGTGAGAGGATTATTACGGAATGAAACATGTCTGATGGCTTCTTTTCGACAAATCCCACACACCGTTTGTTTTTCTCTCGTAAGTTGTAAGGCATAAAGTAAGTTGTGTATTTATATTGCTACATTTACACTTCCTTTCGACAGTTCTTGAAATAATATATGAATCAGATGAGTATGATTTTACGTTTTAACAATACTGTGTTATGAAGGAAACACAGTATCGAAAAACACTTTACACTTTGTTCTCATATTTACGCTCAAGCCGTGCTGCTATACCATGTAGGAAAGTTAATATCCCCAAAAGTTGTATCAAATCTGGATGTATAACTCTATACTTGTGTGAATGATGCAAAGACAAAGATTGTTTTTTCTCTCGCAATTTCTTGCTAAGCTAGTTCTTCTTATGTGCAGTGAATGAAATGCTGAACATTAAGCTTATATTAAATTAAAAAAGCTGCATCATAGCAATTTAGTCTACTATAACACGGGGGCCTATTTGGATGATAAATAATACAAGTTAAAAGCATATATGTGAGTTGTTTACTGATAGCTGTAAGGTATATCAAATTGCAAGTTGGCATCCTCAACCACTTGAACCTCGTTGTGCGATGTGTGGTGCGGTATGAAAAAAAACAACAAAGCAAGGATGATGATAATATGATGATGAAGCATGATTATCTCTACATCATTCATGCTCACATCACATTATGCATATAACATCTGTAAGGCAACTTACTTTTGCTGCCGTTAAAGCCGTACAACACCATCCATATAGCTATCTCCGAACATCGCCTGTAGCATCCCAAAATCTCAAAGTATTGGTACACTTTTTTATTTATTTGAAGCTATATCGCTGCTCCTGCTGCTTTGCAATCTATTCGCATTTCCATGTGTGTTGAGTGTTGAGGCTGTTTTCATTCATTCATTCATTCATAATTTTTTCTCTCCTTAAATATCCTCTCTGACTTTTCCGACATGCTCATGCTGTGTTAAGTAAGGATCGAGCCAAACTTCTTTTATTGTTTGCTTGTAGTAAAGTAGTTGTAGGACTTTAGGTGTCGTGCCTACTGTAGCATTTATTTTTATTTTACCTTCCTTCTTTTTACGTTTCAACTTGAATTGTTTCTCCCTCATTATAGCAACCTGTAGCACAGGAAAACGATAGGAAATATAACGCCTTGTTGACTTGCTTTTTTTGCTGTACGCTGTATACCTTGAGGCTGCATTTATTAGAGTATGAATTAAACTCACACTGTATTTTCATTTTATGAAGTTGAACAGCAATTCAGTCTCTGTCAGCGTTCTAGGAGACACCATTTCGATTTTTTTGTACTGCGGTTGTAATGAATGTAAATCAATACCGGACTTGGCTCCCTTTTTATGCCCTTGAATTTAATGTTTTTAAGATAGGGCAATATTATATAATTTGGCTTTTAACTAAATTGCTCTGACAGATGTAATCTTTAGTAGACAATTTGGAGATTTAGTGAGTGGAGAGCTTTTTGACCAACGCCATTCATAAATATTTTACTGGAAACATCTTGGCAGATGTGACATTTATGGGGAAATTGAATAATGTAGAAGGCGATGGGAAGCTTATCAAACTTTGCAAAACTATTTCTTTGGGTAGCGCGTTTAATTAACTGATGGACTTGCCAATGAAAAAGTTGAATACTGGTTTCATACAATGCATGCATCGAATGTCCGTGAAACCAATACAATATCGTAGTTTTTATGGGGATGGTTTGGTACTGTACCATAAAGGCAAACAATGCCTAAAAGATATAATGCGACAAGACCTTGGCACAATATATGATACATTATGCAAGGATGATGTTAATAAGGATGCAATAATCCGGCAATCTGACAATCATTTCATATGTATTTTTTTCATCCTCTTCATTAAGATAATGTTGCAATGGAGTGCAGATGTGATGTAAACATCGCACACATTTTGGTATGCATATGAATATTTTGCTTAATTCATGGGAAGTGATGGGATAGAAGTGAACGGGAAGTCTATTCATGATCATTTAATTGAAGCATTACATAAGATGAATGAAACAGGATGGACTTGCAATTACGAGCAGTTTAATAATATTGTATTAAATCCTACCCTGCTTCATTTTGCTTGCTTGCAGTTTTAGCAGAAATCCTAATCACCGATGTTTTACTCGAACTTCAAAACCTTTAACTACATCCTGTGATTTCCGCCGTTCTATTCATAAAACGTACGCTGGCGTTGCATCAAATTCCTCGAACTGCCTTTTTTGTGCTTTGAGACGGCGGATTTCAACAACAAACTGTCCAACAAGATGAGTCCACAAAATACTATCATTTCATTGAGATAGTGAGATAGTAAATCGGTTAATGAGCAAGTCAAGCACTAATTTTGCAAACAGTATACCAAATTTACAACTTAATGTGTTATCAGTTATTATTATTCAATCTGAGATTTAAACTAAATCGTAGAATTAACCCCTTTCATGAAGTTTGGGCATTTCAGACTTCTTATTAGATAAACTACTGACGTTGTTAGAAAACGATGACGGACGATTATATGATGAAACATGATGCATGAAACCCTGTCGTCAGTTGTCACATGTTGTTCATTCATAAAATCATTTTTCCTGATAAAGATCAACAGTTGTGTAACAGTTCATCTTTAATGCAAAATGGAGTAACTATTAAGGCCAGAAGGGTGGGTATCCAGTTGTTGTTCATTGTGATATGAATAATATTGTGTTTTATAGCAATTTATTTCTACTTGTCACACACATGCCTCCACACACTAAACTAAATTTAAAAAAATGACACTCTTCATGGAAATTCTTATGATGACATTCACCAGTAAGTTTTACTAAATAATTATCTGCTTGAAGTAATCACATCAAAAACTTTTTTTCTTCAAAATGTAAGTTCATTAGTATAATCAAAAAGTGTATTGCAGTGTATCAATATTATTTTTGTACTTAAAATACAGTGAAACTAATTTTTAGAATATTTAGATACCAAATATCAAGCAACAAAATACATAGGTACACTAAAATTGCACAGGTATAGGCCAAACAAAACCAATAATTTTCCCCACAGTCAAAGTCAATACTATTAATTCACAAAAAAGATTAAGAAAAGAGACAACGGAACCAGTAACTGCCATTGCTGTTTTTTTAAGTCTGCTTACTGTGCTTACTCACTAGATGATCAGTTATAGGTCGCTGTAGCGGGACACTGGCGACTGAAAACGACAAGAGTTAATGATACTGCTTCAACATTCTACACCATGTCATCAACTTGCAGGGAATTTATATGTGTCCGGCAATGACAAAGAAAAATTGTAGATTTGTCGCCTAACTTGTCTCATTAGACACCATAGTCGTATGAAAAAAAATCGTCACCTCTAGTTAAACAACTCCTCCTTTGGCTACTGGTATACTGGTTTCAGGGTTTGTGTGGACAATTTGCATTTGTTTTTTAGCATTGAAACTTGTCAAATGGCTGATGATTTCAATGACGTGTGTATCATTCCACAGGCTAGCTTGGTATAATTGATAAGCTTGATTTTCGAATTCATACTAAAACAAAACGTTAGGTTCATCTAACCAATTATCATATGCTGGTATAAGACCCTGTTTAAATGTTAAAACAGTTTATGCTTCCAGTATTTTGTTTAAGACCATTTAGTGGCTGCAATCATGGGGTGTACAAATATTTGTAGTAAATAAGGAAACAGTCAAGCAAACGGGAATTCGTCCGTCGTTAAACGACCTGCTCTTATACAGTGCCGTAGTGTGCGTAAGTTTGAGACCTTGTGATTAAAATTATCATGCATATTATAATAATCTCATACGGCTATGTAGACTCGTGCCTGCCATTGTTTTTACAAGCAGACTTGAACGAGTTACTATTTCCCAACACCAAAAAGTAGACAAGCGACTAAAATGCAATATACATAATTCGCATATACTTTTATGTGATAGAAAGTATTCAGACAAACTGTAAGTGTCGCGTGTCCTTCATTAAACAAGTCGACCCATTTCTTTAATTAAAGTTGATTATTGTGTAATATTAACAATCTTCAGTCTGTGTAGGAGTCAAGCACAATATTAACTTGCAAAACATGATAGTGATCCAACATGCGATTAGCATTTTACTGAAATGACAACTCTACTCGACTGCATATTACACTGCTGGTGTGCTGAATAGTCTATTATGAAAATCGATGTTGGATTGGATACCGACTAAAAAACTCTCCTTGCAACAATTCAACGCAAGAAAGTAAAGGGCAAATCGTATGATTACTAGAGTTTTCCGATTTGTTTGACTTTCCAACTTTGGTCACACCATATTCATATGAATGAATGGTTGTTTGTTAAACAATTCATTCATTAAAGTCGTTGGGGTGAACGAAGGTGTGTACCATCCTAGACTTTATAAAGGATTCTTTTTAATATGTATGTATTATGTATGTATACATGATAATGACGTGTGTACTTTTTCATAGAATATAGTCAACTTCAACGGCACAATTGATGCTTTTGAGAGTTCCCATTCTTGTTTTGAATCAAATGTGTGTGCCTACCGACACATATCGTTGCAGTGATAAGGTTCTCATCAATAAACTGTCCACCACAAGATAACAGCACTTATCTTGCCATAAGCCTTTCTAAGTATTTACTCCGTGTACATAAGTATAATGGGAGACTGTTCCAGGTATACTTGAGTTGCTTCGAACATTTACGAAGAAATTTTTTATCTCTGCCTTTTGGCAAGCAAGTAGAATCGCAGTGCAGTTTGACCAACTGTTGACTGTTTAGAGGGCTTTTTTCATTTACAGCGTATTCTTTTCTGTTTTTTAGCAGACGAAATGCCTTGCTTGAAAATCATTTTATTTTTCCATTTAAAATTATTGCCTAATTTAAACAGTATATCGGACACAAACATGCTGAAAATTTGTCTGCAGCGTCTGTTGTACATTGCTAGACCTCTCTAATGGCTTTGTCTTATTCATTGTTAATCATAATAGCGTTAAATATATAAATACCCAGACGGCAATTTGTCTGTTTCATTTATTCTTTATTTAAATAGTTGAGTTTGAGACAACAAAAATATTATTACTAGCTTGTGTGATTCATACACGTTGGCTTATTGCGTCGCATTTAATTTTAGGGGTGGCCCTCCTGCCTAATTACTCATGTTTATGTTCAGGGAGGTTGATTCATGATATTACAGTACTATCCCGACAGTCCATTATAAGATTAAAACTTTAATGTCCGCAGAAAGCCAGTTGTATACATTTTTCGACACAATTCCAAGTTCTTAGAGACAAATGGTGGACTTTTCAGAACTGTCAGAACTCCTAATCCTTTCAAAATATATCTTTAATGTGTCATTTCCGCTCTTGATAGAGCAATAAGGCTCTTCCCAGCATATTCTGTCATTGACCATGTACGTACGTGACACAAAACTTGATTTTTCCTATACCACATAGTAAACCCTAAAGACTTGTGCAAATATAAAGCCACCCGCATTCCCCTAAAAATTATTTTTACATGTTTTATTTACACTAATCCTGATAATACAACTATCTGCTTATACGTGATATCATCTCTTTAAGCGTCTACCTAAACATGTGTTTTGTCATGATAATGATAATGGCTGGTAAATTTGATTATATCGTAGGAAAATCAAGTCAGTAGAACTGATATTAGGTTATAAAGTGTAGTTAACATACATAGTCTGAGTTTGGTTGGGGAACTAAAGTGGTTTTTCTACGAACACAAGATATAACTTTACTCTCCCCCCCAAACTATTTGTTTACATTTTTTTATTTTTGGATTACGGTTATGCTCATACTCGTATCCTGTCAAATAAACAATCCTATTCAGTTTATATACATATAAATAACATAAATATTTTGCACTTTGACCACATTTTGACACTCATGCATGATAATTTCAAGGCATTATGACTGAAAAAGAATGGCAACTGGGATAGACATTATGGCTCGGATCACATATGCAATTTTTAACTGTTATTGGACTGACTCACGACGGCGATAGTACTACATGACGACACTTACAATTATTATGCATGAGTTTGTGTTTGAAAGATATTTTCAGTCGGATTTTTTAAATAACAAGTGAGAAGTGCTAATCCGTACTGTAGACTACAACTTTTATTTTCAGTGGCGGATTTCATTTGGATACCATATCCACAGAAGTGAGTCGGAGCTTGAATGGAAATTGTTATTACAACTGCAACTGCGCCTATGTGTGCTTAGTGTGGTTGGGACCTGGGGTCAAGCAAATGGAAGAGAAAGATAGAAGAAGAAGAGAGATTATATGCGAGTCTTTGTAACTAAACGCTCAGCAAAAACCCTTTGTATTTCGTAAATAATTTGTAGTGACCTATGACTGTGAAAAACTGTGTATGATGTACATCAAGATATGGACTGCTCGAATGTATGTACCCTCATATTGGATATTACACAAGAAAATATATTAATCCATAACTCTGCAAATGCTAAGAGTTGGATTGGAGCTGGAGCTGGACGCTGATCGGGATACTACCACCTTCAAAAAGGCAAGTCGTAAAATATTATCTCATTTATATAAGTACTCACTTCTGAGAAAACTAGTTGTTAATAATATTGTCCAATGTTGGGTCAAATACCTCTTGGTCATCTTCTCTCAACATTTTTTTTGTATCTGTCATAAAATCCACGAATCCAGACGCAGACACATTACATGCATCCTGTCATTACGAGGAAAAGAGTTATCCAGAAAGAATGTGTCATTAATTATATATATCCATGTTAGGATTTTTCCTGTTTACTCCTCCATATTCAGTTGACATTTTCATTCACTCTGATCACACAGAAAAGGCAATTTGGTAAAACAATTGACACTAACGAGACGCCGTTGGGACGATATGAAATATTTCTTTCATGCTCAGATATACTATGTAATATAGTGTAGTGGAGGGGTAGATAAAGCTAAAGCTGAACTGTCTTGTCGTGATTTTTATGCACTTCATACATAATTTGCCCATTGGTCTCACAAATACCTATCTTGACTGTCAGGTATTCTTTGCACTCCTTTACAATCTGCAACGGTAGTCATTCTTTCTTTGAATTCTGCTATATGAACGATACGATGATGTAGCTGATGAAACCGATGTTGAAAGATCAACATTCCTTACGCATTAGTACAAGTCTCGTTAACAGTCACAACTACCTCCACACAACCTTACGGTTAATCTCATCCTTCACGTTTGTCCATCGAGAAATAATGTATCAGTAACCAGTCGATATATCTGTAATACGGGTATGGCAAGGAATGGTTGTCGTGATCGTGATGAGATGGGAGCTTGTGGCGTGTAGATACAATATTATATGTTCAATTCAGTCCGTTGACCATAAAGTGAAGTTGTTTAAACTGTGCACTAAAAGCTGTATGGCGTGTGTAAATGGTCAGCGGACACGTAAAGTATAGGGACGAGATCAATCTATGGAAATGATTGCAGTATCTCTTTTTTTGTTATCAATGCCGCATAAAAAACTACTGATTTTGTGACTCAATTTGGTTCCTGTAAATAGATTCTGAATTATAACATGTACACCCTCAAAATGGATGTTGTCAATTGTTTATCAAGTCACAAAACTAAGATTATATGTGGATGGATGGATTACATGATGGGTTAAGCGGTACGTTGGTAAAGTAAATCCAGTTAATTATTGTTTTACCTTTTCAAACGATATATATCAATAACTTATTCCATTTATAACTAAAAGAATGAGACTAAATTAATTTCGTTGTATCGGGAAAGGATGCATTTCAAAAACATTCAGCCTCTTAATTTGCTCAGCATGGTAAAATTAGACACATGTGTAAGGATTTTAAAAGTATAAATGGCTCACACCCCTTCTCATACAACATTCGTAGACTCTCCCTTCTCTTGGGGTCATTTCGCAAGTGTCAATTTTTTTCTTTAAAGCCACTTTCCTGTATCTCTTCTTACTTGATTATCGGCTTCTTGCTGTTCTTGTTGTTTGCTCTCCTGTAACTATACCCTCACTATAGTATGTATATGTATATATACTAGGATCATCCGTATTCGCCATCTCATCCCAGAATCTTCAGTCATAGTATTCACATTAAATTTATACAGGTTTGGGAGAGAGTAGTTCGATGAAGGCTTTGAGCTGACTTGTATTGTATATTGTATATACCTTAACGCGTGAGTTGACAAATAAGTAAATTTGATGTTTTACATGCAAAAGTATTGACACTAGCTTGTGTTTCCCATTTGATAAGGGGCTAATTCCTGCATGATATAATTTGGAATATTTACATGAGACACAGAGAGGAAAGTCTGACAGGATACTGACTTATAGTCTGTAACGAATGTCTGCAGTAACCGATTTAATGAATTTCAAACTCTTATAAATACATGCACAAAAAAATCTGCATGGTATCATATATAGTATTCACCTCACCCACCCCCCATTATATTGCTACTTGCAACAATGACATTGGTCTCCTCCATTCAAAACAAATAGTGTTGATTCTGATAGATTATATTCTTAACAATGTAGGCACTAATATAAGTTGCAACAATTGCCTTTATAAGCTAACTATATTTGCTTACTTTTGGTGTGTATTCTAATATCCCTGCTCCTATCATGCTGTGCTGTTCACCTTAACACTCAATTTTTTATAACGGATAGAGAGGATTGGTGATCCAATGAATGAATGAACGTACTGCTAACAGAATCATCAAGTACGAGCAATGTAATTTAATATACAGGAGTAGCGATGACAGACAGATTCATTCAGTCTAATGAACAAGAAAAGTAAACTAGTTGGTTTATGCGACTCAGAGAGGATGCTCTCAACTCAACAAACTTTTAACAAAACAAAACTTACATACTAGTTTGTTATATGAAGTTGGCTCAGTTTAAAAAACACAAATTGCAACATTATGCACTCTATATTGCTTGAAGAAGTTGCCATCGGTTTCTTTTTCTCGCCTATGTACAGTTATTAGTGCAAGCAACCACTTGTGATTTCCACTAACTAGCTTTTCTATATTCCTACTTTGTTGTTTGAAATTTATTTCTGCTACTCTGTTTATATGTAATATTATGAACATTCCTTCTCTCTACGCAATAATATGCATCAAAGCCAGGCTGCCTCTTCGAGGTACACAACAACACAGCACGGCCAAGAAACTATGAATGAATGAAAAGTCTACGATGATGATGATGATTATTACAACGGTTAAAGTAGTTCGACTGCCTAATGGTTTTGTCTGCGCACTCGGCACATCCTAGACTTTTGTGTAGTTACTTAACCTGTTTTCGGGATTCAGTTACCTTACGTGGGAGTAGGCAGCTCCTTATTCACTCACCTCATGCTTGTACCTTAATTATTTAGTGTAGCGAGCATTTCGAAGAAACAGTTTTGAGTGATCGCTTCATTAATGCACCATAAACTTGCGAAGAGAACACTCTTCAAATCAATTTCCTTCCTTTATCGCCTCGACAAGAAACTGGTACCTAATGCAGTATGTAGTAGTTTCTTACAATGTCAGTTCTGTAGGTATCTTACGACACATTCAGTCTCTCAGTATGCATTGCTCGTTCATGAGGTGTAGAACGGAGTTCTCCATGACTGTATGATTTTTTATGAACCATTTAAGACATTGACAATAATTTATGAAGAACTTTATTCATTAAAAAAAGGCATGTGCCCGTGCCATCAGTACAGCACGAGATAACGTCATTGATGGCAGGTATTAAACAAATTAGAAGTAGAATGCTTTTTTCTTTCCAAATAGGTTCTTTCTCAAGTTGCAAAATGTCGTAGTTACTTGAAAGGAGTCGCACACCGATATCCATAAAAATTGCAATAACACTTACGGGCTCACTGTGAATGCATAAAGTGTGCAAGACATGCATACGACACATAATTATCGTAGTTCAACAACTTTCCGTTTGAAAATACGAAATACTACTACAAAATCAGAAATGCATACAAACTGATTTGGCTTAGGTAGTAAATAGTAAAACAGCCCATAATTTATCATGGGCCCGGCCTAATTTGATTATATATTCGAAATTAGTTTAACAATGAATTCTGTTTTTCCGTCTAGCGGACGACACGCACTCTCTTGTTAGTTTTATTGTTGTACATTTGTATTTATTATGCAGTTCGTCATTTCATTCACAATACTTGAAACGATTTCTCCTTGACTTTTCTTCATTACCGTTCAGAATCGCATGCATGAATGACTGACTTCTCATTCATGCGCAAGTATGTCGGCAGTTCTGCTGTGAAACATATACATGTCAACGTATTTTAAGCTATTTTGGAACGTAGGAAAGAAAAAAAGATAAAACATGGGAAAGGTCAATTAGAAATACTTCAACTGGAAAAATAGTCGCACCTCTTTAAATTACGTCAAATGTGACAAAAGGCGATACTAAACCAGGGGAAAAATTGCTTCATTCATTCCTTTCAGTTACATGTTGCATCACTCGTCCAACATTTCCCGCTTACTATACGCAGTCTTTTCCCCCCCTTTCCTTCAGCTACATCCATTCATCGAATTGTAGTGAATGACAATAAATACGAGCTTGTAACAGACAGGAAACGAGATGGTAAGAATTAGTGTTTATAACTAACAGCATAACAAAGAAAAGGAAATGTCAGACCGGATGTTCAAGCATACTTTTCGGCTTTTAGAGGAGGAGAACCCCATAGAATACTAATACACGTACGCGGACTATACTGAACTTTTACAACTAGTGCAACGTAGGCATGCTCCAAAAACTCAACACCGACTTGTCTATCTCTTATGAAGTGGATAAGGATATAGTACGTATTATTCTATGGACAGTTCAGTCAAAATATCTCGTCTTATATTGCGATATAACACTATATTTAATACATATACGGATTTAGGGCATCCTGAGAACGGACGTGAGTAGATATTTCATTGTATTTTTAAAGATTTCCTTTCCTTGCTCAGCATTCTTCTCGCATGGCAAAGTGGCGACAAACAATGGCGGGTATGACGACGACAAGAACATAGACGCCTGAGAACATCACCATACCTTCGTACTTACAGCATATATCCGAGCATATCTATGTACTTAAATGGAAATGAAAAAAAGTTGCTGTTTGTTGCCCAAAACTTTATAAAAAAAATATCCCAGGACGATGAATGAAATTTTTCCTTTCTATATCGTATTCATCATCTCTACAAGATAAATGTTTTTGCTGCCTAAAAGGAAAAAAATCGCTGTGCTGCCTTACAACTATCAAGATTATTATTTCCAAGAGACGTGCATCATAATGGAAGAGTTAATTTTTCAGAGAAATAATATTATATCTACCCACAGTTTCCTTCCAGTGCACTACTTTGTCTAATTGTAGAGTACAGTGTCTAATTACATGAGGTTGTATTTTATTCAAAGATACAAAACCTGTCAGACGTTTTATCTTATCTCAATTAACTCACAATCCATGCCCAAGACGAGTATTATTTTTAAAATCCCATTAAACCAGCCAATTTATTTTCTCATAACCTCAATGACTGAACAAAGTCAACGAAACAACATAAAGGCTTTTTAACTTTTGCTTTACTGAACCCCTTCTGATAAATTCATGCCTCTAGATTATATGGTGATGCGAAGTTGTACTTTTTTCTACAACATTTCGAAATGTCCACCAAAGGTAGAAATAACAAGGGCCTCTTTTCAACTCAATCTTACCATGTTTATTTCATTTTTTGAAGAAAAAAATTTAAAGGTAGACTCAATTTTTTATATATCGTGGTTGGCATAGCATGATTCTTCTCATCATAGTAGATTATTATGCTGTAAGGTAAGTTGATACATTAGTTACGTGTGTATGCGTGTGTATGGTTTTTCATTTGTCGATTTTGTGCAGTCGGCATAAGTGCAAGTGTGCGTGGCAAGCCACTACTCTTTCTACAGTCAAATATCTTCCTTCACTCTTCTCGCAGTTGGTGTTAGGGCTGCTGCATACCTTCAGTTTGGTTTTTGGGGTTTAAGGGGAATATAAAATGTAAATGTATGAATGAATGAAAAAAATGAAGCATGTACACGAGTAGGAGCAGAGACAAACTGAGCGACTGGCGAAGGCTAGAGAAGAAATGAATGAACGCGAGAGAACTAACTGAATGAAAGTCTGTGAGTGAGAAAATGAATGAATGAAAGGAAGGAAGGAAGCTATGAAAGTTCTTTTTCGAGTGGAATGACGATGATAATAACGCTGATGAAAATGGTAGATGGATAGCTTGGTAACTTCATGGCTCATCTAACTACAATACAGCTTTAATATCTAGGTAGTTGATCCTCCGTACAGAGGACTTGTGTATGTTATGCATCGTGTAGAGAGAAGAGGAAAAATACCTTTGTGATTCACGCGTGCTGAGTACTGATCCATCCTATTCTCTCCTTTAGATCTTGTCTTCTCGTATTCCACGTAATGTAAGTAATCTATATACGCAGCAGTCAGTTCACTGTGTAGTTTCGTTTTTCTGGCGTCTTTTTGTTATTAGTGCATCTATCATGTCTAATGTATCTATAAGGAGTGCATTCCTTTCATTCATTGCCAGTAGCATCCACACTACCTCATTGTTAGTTCATCGTTTTTTCTTCTTCAATGTACTATCATTTCTATTGATGATCGAGGGGAAAAAAATCTGACGGTATATGCGCTTGAATACATGAGCGTGCTCCTTTAAATGACCTTTGCAGTTAGTTGTGTAGTAAATGCCTACGTAAGCGGCAGGGCGGTTGTAGTAGTAAGTAGCAAGTATGTATATAATTGATGGATAAGTGGTCGCATAATATTATGCACAAGTTTTGAGAGAGAACGCACATTCAATTGATGTTGTTCACTGTGTGTGTGTGTGTGAGAGAGAGAGAGAGAGAGAAGAATATAGTAATTTACTACCGTGCATTTCCCTACTCGAAGCATTTTCATTCATTGATTTTCTTTCCACGATGATGATGACTTGGAGCAACCTCATCAGAGAGTTGTAGTATTAGTAAATCCTATTTATAGATATTTCTTCCTTTGCAGGTAAGGTTAGGTAGTAATCATCTTATGTGTGTATTGTAGGTATTTTATAGGTTGATGGTGATGAGAAGGTTGTAAAAAGTAAAAAGGACTATCTCTCTTTCTGTCTACATAAGTCGATGATATGATGATGTTGGTGGGATGGCGGTGAATGGGAAACAGCAGCAGTTCTCTTCGTGTTTCAATGAGGTAATGAGTTCGTGTCTTCAATAATGATAATTTGCATTGCAAATGGCTACTTTATATTAAGTTTATTTTTTATCCATCAAAACGCATTCTATACCATTGCACTAAATATGGCACTGGTAAAATGCACTATGGCTGAAACTATGCGTGAATTATCGTTATCATTAGTAAATATTTTAGGCAGGTGTGGATAATGATGATGATGAGCATCAACAGCACAAAATGCGAATTTCTTGTGTAGGAATAGGAATGAATGAATGAACGAGTTGCTCAAATATTGTTCTGTTGGTTGCTTTTGCGTTCATCGGCCTTCTTTGCACCCTTTAAACATTATAATCGCATCTCATAAATTTCTGTGCTTCTCTCTCTATCATCTTCGTCTATCGTAAGTGCTCATTCATATCAACAGACATTACAGACATCGGGGTGATTGTAAGAATAACACATACCTATTTAAAGGTGCACACATGAAAAATTCACATATATACTATCCTGGTAAGTATTCGTTCATTGAGAACAAAAAATCTAAACTGTTATTGGCAGAAAGAGTAGAAGACGATGTGAAATTATATATATGTTGTAGTGGTTAGGGTCGACACAGCTACTTAAAAATTTTCATTCATAAAACTACATACATATAAGGGCTGACAGATAAGGATATTTACTACACAACAATAATATCTCTACGTTGAATACAGCCTTTACTAGTGTTCCCACATTTTGTGGATTTCGGGGCATAAATCATGTACAATATTTTTGTGTGGAATTTTACCATTAAATTAAATAACACCAAATTTAAAAGTGATTAAAGATTCTGCTAATTAGTTTTTGCTTAGCCCTTGAAATATACAACAAGGATATTAACCTGAAAAGGAAAATATTATTTCTTCCGACCTACACACTGTACACACATTAAAGATTGGAGAAAATACGCCTGGATTTTAATACGTTCATTGCCACTAGATGTAAAGAAAATGAAGTTTTGGGGTGTGACTTGAATTGTGATTGTCAATTTTTACAGCAGTATGGGATGTTATTATGACGCTTGCATGACGAGCTGGGGGTCAGAGTGTGATTTTTATAGTTCACTTCTTGCTATCTAAATTTTTCTCATGGCCGGCTAACCATGTTGACTCAATACCGCTTCACCTCACACTTATTCTGTCAATAATAATAATAATAATTACTGTTCGAAAGTATTACCAGTCTGATCGTATTTGTTTGACTGATTCTTCGCTCATTCTATATTTGGTTGGAAAGTTGGAATGGAAGCCACTATTTTTGCCACTGTTAGCAAACGCTGTAACTGCAGTAGTTTTGTTCCTGTCATTAAGTTCCTATTGGATTAGGGATGTGTACGCTGCTACCGTTGATGATGACAGCAATTAAATTGATGCATCCTTTTTCTATCTTGTTTATAGTCTATGTTTATTTTAGCGATGGAAATATTTTGTTGCACGCTCTCCCTCTGAATTAAGCAATAGTGTTTGGTCGTCTAATGTTCATTAAATAGCGATTTTTTCTGTTCCGTTCTCAGCCTACAAACAGAAAAACAGTAGGTTTGCTGATTATATCGTTTAAATTAGGACCATTTACGTAGGGATTCTTTACCACATGCAGTCTTATTGGTAAAAATAAATCATTTTTTTGGAAAATAAGAAAATACACTAAACGTGGAAATGAAATCACGCCTTCCAAACAATAACGCAACGCAATAACTTTGTGCTTAGGGCTTTGAGGATAGAAAAGTTCACAATAAATTAAACTCAATGATAACGAGATAGCGGATCAAGCATTTCTTTGTATTCAGCCACAGACTGTCGGCAAAAGTCTAGCCATAAATAAATATTTTTCAAAACATGTTGTAGACCTTGTGGGTTCATAGGTGGGCATATTCCTCTTATGAAATGCCCATATGAAACTTTCAATGAACAAAGTTTTTGTTTAAATAAAGTCAAACCGGCCCCATTTTTCGAATGTTATCCTGTACAGGCTGTTTTATATAATACATTTATTATCACAGTCTCTCATCCACATCAAAGCGAAATATTAAAATGCAGAGATAGAGAGACGGACCGGATATACGCGTGCATCTTTCAAAGAGATGTTGGCTTGGCACATAACCCTATATGTGGTATGTAGGCCTTATTCCCCAAATCCTCGTACGTCCACTACCACAGCTATATGGTTAAAGAGTGAGTTACTTAATTTGGACAGCAATAATAGTGGCTAAAAAATAATATATAATTCAAAGCATGTATAAATAATAATCTAAGATAATCACCAGAAGCATGTTATTACACTGCAGAGCAAAGCAACATGTTATTATTATCATTTTGAAAAGCACATCATATAAAATATTTGTCTTGCAGTTTCACCATATAACTTTTTTTGTGAAAAAACGAACATACATGCAGACGCCGTGCCATGAAGTTGATATTATCTCTTTTTTGCATACGAGCATACCTGCCTACAATGAATGATTTCTGTGTAAGATAATATTATTTAGAAGAATCACCTAAAGCAGCATAGAGGTAGTGATAGTAGGTAAACGTAGTCAGGCACACAGACAACCAAACTTTCGTATTGTTTAAAAATGCGTTGGCGGTGGCGACGCCAAAATTCATTCATTTGAAGGGCGTGTTTCATTCAGAGACTGTGTGTGCGAGAAAGAGAGGGGTTCGTTCGTGAATTGGCGTGCTGTCGCTATTCCATGCATCACCATTATCCTCATTAAAAACATTCAACATGATCATCATCATCCTCTGCGTAGAACTGACAAAGTCAGTGCTGCGTTCAACAATGTTATACTTGATGCTTCTCTCTCTTTTAAACGAAACATTTCATGCAACCTTGCCTAGCCTTCTTCTCCGTTTTTCCTTTTCGTTACACAGATGATGAGAAGTGAAGCGAGCAGGCGAAACATCTTTTTCTTATTTCTCTAACTTGTTCACAGACAGACGACTAGGCATATCTACATCTATGTACTTTTCCTTCACAAGAATACTTGCTCACATATGTGTATAACCTGCATCTTCATACTTACGAAATGTACCTTAGGGCAAAGAAGGAAAAAGGTTATAATGCAGTTTTAAAGTTAGGAGGAGAGAGGTTCGTAACTTGCCTAGCCTCCGGTGGTAATGTTAATACATACTTCTTCTTGAAAACTGTCAGCTTAATCTTCATTACCTTATCCGCATTCATGGTGGATGTACGTGTACACAAGTCAGTTTATGTAGTACTGTATATGTATAAAACAGAGAGAGAGAGAGAGAGAGAGGAGCTTCCTTTGAGTAAAAGTTCTGCCAGTGCATATCATTTTCTCTCCACAACATAACCCAAGCAGGCATGGCATCTTGGTCCTCAAAAAACTGATGAGCACACAGCGTACTCGCTCTAAAAGTGAATAAACTAATTCACAGTTCAGAAGTAAAGGATGTTCTATAAATATGGATTAAATCATTCCAAGAAGTTGTTCTTATTTTTTTTAAAAAAAAGTCAAGATACGTAAATCAATTTGGAGCATTTTGAAAATTTAAGAGTCAAGTTAGCACGCAACTTTAAACTCAACGTACGTTCTTGTGGGATCAACTTAATCCATATATGCTTTATTTCGTTCTCTTGAAGGGAAGAGCTGCCCAAAACTTGTTGTATTTACTTATAGGACAAGGCTTAAAACCACATTGACGTACTCGTACTGTACAGTGTACACGCATCGATATTCCTAACATCCTAAGTCAAGCAACGTAAAAAGGGCTAAACTAGAAAAATAAAAGAATGAACAAGAGCCGAGAGTGAATTTGAGTTATAAGAAAGATGGGAAACTTTAAAGATTTGCTTGGCTCAACTCCTCTCATTGAAATTTACACAGCTTCTTGAATCATGTAGTGCAGGATCAAAGAAATAACCTAATGAACGGGTAGCTGGTTCTCATTCTTAGTTTCTTCCTTTTGCTTCTTTCCTTGCTTGGATGAATTCAAGCATTCATACTGGTAAAGTAAAAACGAGATGATGATGGTATAAACTGACTTATTTTTTCGTTCTTCTTTTACTCTCTGACTGCTGCTGTGGCTGCATTGTTGCCTAAAAAATGTAGAATGCAATGAGTAGGCCGGTCGACGACGTACATAACTACGTTTTGAATATGGTTTGTTGTTAAGGTGGTGGGATGTGAAAGAAAAGACGAGTGCTTCAACAGGGTTGTTTCCCTTGTTGCACATCAAAGACCAGTGGAAAATGGTGAAGGTGAAGGTAATCATGAATGACTATCTAGACTTTTTTTCTGGTCGGGATTTTTTGACAGTTTTATTAATCCGGCAAAAAGAAGAAAAATAACATTTTATGTAAGCGTCGCGGTACGCTACGCATCGTATCGTATTATGAAGAAAATAGAGAAGGAAAAAGTGGATAGGTGCTGTAATAATAATGTACGTGGTAATAAGATGATGAGGACGAGATTCAACTTTAGCTGGTGGTAATAAAAAATACATAAAAAGAAATGAGTATCAGTGGCCGCAAGAGCACCACTACTACACTACCTTAAAACTATTCTCCGTGTAGAATACAATGTATTTTATGAAGTACATTAGTGAGTATGACTGCTGGCGTTTTATGAATGAAACACAAGTAACGTTTCATCAGTCAACACACTTTTTAATGCAATGCAGTATTGTGGACAAGGAATAAAAACATGTTCTCCTGTATTTATTGTCTCCTTTTTCCGATTTCCGTACTTTAACAAAATATTGTTTTGTCAATGGAAATCCCTTATTGCATACAACTTGTTGCACGTGGGTATCCCCGACCATGAACATTTTCCATGTCACATCATTTCTTTGAATTATAGCTTTGCTCTGCATTCTCAATAACCTCGGCTGTATGAGATCGGTTGCTAATCAGGCTAAATATTTTGAAATCTATATGGATTAGACTATAAATGAACTGTATAAAGTTTTAGACTTTCGAAATACTCAATAAAATACAAATCTAGAGATGCAACTATCATCCAATAAACGTGCTTTCCAAGCAGGTACTTAATGACTAATGACATTACATATTATAACGTCTTCTATTATATATAACTACACCTGAGCCATAGGTGTACATCTTTTTATCCGCCTGTTGGTAAGCGCTCAAGTTTTTATTCCTTCCTTTTCTTAAACAACATGCTCCCTTTGTTTGTGCAACATAAGTTACTATCGGCGGTCAAGCTAGGCTCTCGACACTGTCTATAAGATGTCCTCTACACACATGCAGATTGTGTACCTTCTTCGCAGATACAAGTGTGCAATGGCTATGGGTACATTGTACATACGTGTTGTGTATAAGTCTAAAAACAAAGTCGTATTTATTTCAATGACTGGCTGACGATTGAGAGTAAAGATGAGAGTTTGAAGAAGTCTTCTTTTTCTCTTTCATCTTCCCTCGTCCAGTTTTCCCTTTGGTTGTTTAACGCAGACTTCTGTCATATCAATAATACATTCACAGAGACGCAACAAGAACTCAAGCATTAGTAGGCTTACAATTAGTGAGCTCTGTTGTTGCTGTGCATTGCAATATGAGCATCTTTTACTATCGACTCATACGGAAAATGCTAAAATTACATCTGCATGGAAGTACCTTGCACACATGCACGCACTACACAAATGTAAACACACGCGTTAAGGATAAGTGTAAGAAGATAATTTCCTGAATTCTTTTCTGTCTACTTTACTCTTATAAAGACTTCGTCGTGTGTGCGTGTAGGTGCAGTATGTATGTATGCGTATTAAATAATGTTTTAATACTGAATATGCTAAGGGAAGATTCAAAATGAGAGAGATGAGCATCATGATGACTATGAAGGCGACGAGCAAGAGAAATATTAAGATGGTGCTTGACTGTGGTGATAGTAGTAGTAATGTGATGTTGATGATGATGATGAGCAGTAAGGCAGGATTTTTCAGTATGAAAGTCTTGAACGAAGAAGCTCGTTCTCTGGTGAAGGTTTTCATCCTTACGCTTAAATTTTACCCTGTCATGCCACCATTGCATCTAAAAAAGAGCGTGTGAGGAGGCGAGCGAAGGATGGATGTGATCTCGTGTTGTGGTGGCAAAGAAAATGAAGTCTGTAAGCCAGCATTGAATCTCATGAGGAGTAATGGCTACATTTTATAGCGTCTCTGTGTAAAGTTACCATCAGGATGATGCTTTAAAGAATATTATTATTGTGAAAAGCTACAATGAAATGCTACGTTGATTTGACTTTTCTTGGATGACTACTGCATCATCATAACCAAAAGGAAAAAAAGGGGCAGGGTGTTTTACAAATCTACAATGTATTCCATGTCATGAGGACTGAGAATGATCATGGTCTGCCAGAGTTACTTTTTACATGATAAATCATCTTCTTTTGTTAGGATAAACATCTGGATGTGTATCGCTCATGTCGTATAATTAATGATTGGAGCAAATCATCTCCGCGATATACAATTAAATGGACGGTACAATTATTGGAAATGTAGTGGTTTAGCATGCGAAAAGGTTTTAATTGGAAGCTGTTATATAGTCCAGATTTAGCTCAAATTAAAAGTATCTTGCAGGAACATTACTATTAAAGCCACCTGAAATGAAGGTGGAACCGGTGGACCGGCGTGCGAAATGACAATTCAATCTAGAGAAATAGTGTATATTGACAACTCCTTGAGCAAGGGAATATGCAACAGGCTGCAATCTGTTGCGTTCCGCTAGTTCGCCATCACCTTCAGCTGCGTAGACAAATTCAGGCAGTTGAGGAAAAAGCTGATGTGGAGATGTAATTAATGTACATCCAAATCCAATTCCCATGATTTTTTACGACTAGTTGTACTGTACCTATTACGGGGGTAAAAATTGTATTTATTGTAATGCTCATCTCTAAGCTAATTAGGTCGTTAGTGAGAAGTTTTCATCTTTAAATGCGAGTTTAATATACCTTTCTACGGTAGTAAGTAATAGTAATTCCCTGCTGATGTGTATACCTATCAAAATTATTATGCAATGCAATATCTAAATGTGAGCGTGGAGTCAAACTAATCTTTTCAAGTAAAGGTGTATTCCTTTATTCTAGATCACCACTTAGTCTGCTGCCTATTTTACTTGATCGTTATTACACACACTTTTATTGTTTTATGAACAACATCAATCAATATTTTCATCCTCATCTGTGCATATGATGATAAGTGAGATGAGCTACAGAGAGAGAGAGAGAGCCGTTATAAGACCCACACAAGTAAGAGGATCTCTGTGGAGGAATGTCGACTGCACGAGGAGATAGCTGCGAAATAATATCAAAATAAAATGAAATAATAAAATAAAATAAGATGAGAGTGGTAACAAGAGGAGTAGCAGAAGAGGAGCAGCTGCTGTTAGCTTCTTTCTACCGTTTCTACTTCATGAATCTCTGTGCACCTTCTACATAGCACAAGGGGCGAGCCTAAGTTTTTCAAGTGTATGCCAACATATCGATCGACAACACCAGCACATTTCAAATAATTCTTAATAATAATAGAAATATAAGATAAAACCTGTTATATGCATAAAGAATGGCAGAACGCCTATTATTAATCCCATTGTTGTTTGTTACATATACATTGTAGATACACATCTACATATTCACGCAGAAGGAGAGAACGAATAATGGAGAGAGATGCTCACACAATTCTCGTAGAAGATGCTCTTCCTGTGAGTGAGCGTGCATTATATACGAATGAATTCTCGTTTTCATATATATCAAATATATGCGTGTGAGTGTGTGTGTATGTCTGCATTATTGAGGAGTGGAAGTGGATATACATTCAAAGTGGAGTAGGGATATTCAGGATGATCCTTGTGTTGTGTAAATCTCTACAATATCCTTATGAAGCGAAAAGATTCAACTAGTATTGTGTATATAGTTGATGGTGGGTAGAAAAGAGGGAAAAAGATGTATGAAAGAAACTCGTATCATGGTGACTGACTGACTGAACTTACAAAATGAACGAACGATTCATCTCATCTCTCTCTCTCCTCTTCTCATCATCCCCACCGACAACTTTAAGGCAAGGCAAGGCTGAATATGTAAAGAATTGAATTGAACGCTGTTGCTACTTGGCACTACATTAGGAGTTGTTGAAAAAGGGAAGTTTTACTTAAGGAGAAGAGAGCATCATCATCATCATCCATCCATTGGAATGAAATACTCGAGAAGAGAGCAACATTTGTGTGTAATGTAAATATGTTGTGTATGCATATATCTCTCTACAACACGCCATATAATCGCTGACTGCATGTAGCGTGCTTATTATGAGGGAGAGCAGCATAAGTAAAAAAAGAGGTTTTCATCTCCACACACATCGACATAATACGGGGCTAGTTTGTTGCAGTCATCATCACTGGTATATAGTGTGTAAGTAGCCTTTTCGTATGAAACGAGCATGAGGATTATTATTATTATTACTATTATATGAGAAGCATAGACATATATGCATATAGGTAAACACGTATGTGTGTGGATACGTGTATATAAATATAAAAGATCCTCGTAGTGGATATAGTCAGTTGTATAGATGTGGGGATGAAATAAATCTGCTAAAGTAGTATAATGCTGCCCAAGATGATGATGATGTTGGTGAGGTGATGCTGCTGGCTGGTGCAACGAAACAACAGTACAAGCAGCAACAGTATTTGTGTGAGCAGGCAAGTAAAGTAAGAAAATGATTTGTGGTAAAAGCCCTTCCCTGCTGCCTGCCTGGGTCGACATCGACAGACAATCCCATCCCCCGTCCGTCCGTCGTCCCCATTCACTGAAGACTCTCAGTCTCAGAACAGAAGCTGAGCTGTTCAGTTGTTTCGTTAACTTTATCGCGCTCCCCGTTCGTTCACACATTCATTCGTTCGTTCGCCACTTCTCATTTCATCATCACATCATTTTTGTCTTCATCTTTTTTCCTGTTTCTTTTGTTACCTGCGTGTGTAGGAGATCTACTCGTTGTGTTTGAACACCAACGCACCACACTCACTTGATTTGTAGTCCTGTCCTGGCTCAATTCAACAACGTTGCATGCAGCAAAGCACATTGTCCAAAAAAACAAAACTCTTGTAGACTCTCCTGCAAAGGGATACCGTGAATATTGGACAACCACTAAAAACAAAACTCCTATCATTTCTCAAGTGTTGGTCTGTTGACTGTTGTGTGTGTGCACATGAAAACAGGAACGAAGGAAGAAGTGTTACAAAAGGTTTTTCTGAACTCTTAAACTAACGCATTCCTTATTCCTTCCGCTCCGCAGTGAGCACTCATGGTCGGATTGACAACCTAATGAGAAGGAAATGGAGAGGAAATCAAAGTTGGAAAACTGTTCCAAGTGATTTAACGAGCAAAGGATTCAGTTATAAGTTGTGCTCGTAAGTTAAACCCAGAGTTATGATTTGAGGGTGACTTCGACTTGCCTCAAAACCTCTTAATATTGTTGCTCCCTATTCTACTTTAACCAGCCAGCCGTAATCATCAAAAATACAGAGCTCATAAACAGATTACACACACGTAGGGATGCGCTGGTTGAAGAGACCCATTGCAAAGTAATCAGATGAAAAAGTACGTAGAGATGTACAAGAAACAGGAGCCGCAGTAAGCGAGCAGACAGAAAATCATGCAAGGCAAAGCAAGAGGAGAGTAAGAAGCAAAACTACATCTTTAAAATCAAACATCATGCTGCATCTACTGTTAATGCTAGGAAGACGAAGAAGACGGGAAAAAGAGACATAAAATATCCCCATATACACTCACACACTCAGAATTAGTAGTCTATGTGTAAAAATCTCTACTTTGCACACATACACTCATTTTGTCTATGTACTCTCTCGACCATTATCAGTTGTTGATTCTTTGGCTGCGTTGCAGTATGCCGTATGCAGTGATTCTGACTCCTTCGTAAAAAAAGCAACTCAACAGTCCAAGTTTACAAACTGGAACAGTGCGAGCGATCATTGTTAATATCGTTTTAAAAAGTAGGTACACGAATTGATATTACGTACGATGTGGAGCCGTTCTTATGAATAAAAAAAGGACGTGCATACAGTGTCAAGTTTGTTCATAGTGTGCTCATTGTTACATATTTGTTGACAGTGTTCAACATTATTCTCGAAGCTCCTGCATTAGCAGCGGTAATTGAATCGTCATCTTGTAATCACTGTAATATGCTTAAACCAATTTCATCGGTATCATCATCATCAACGTTCTTTTATCTTCATCAACCGAGTAAGTATTTGCTGATGCTATGGGAAACGAGAAAATTCGAGAGATTTTAATCATAACTACCTTTTCTCACTGTATTTGAAACAAGATATTTTTTGGTAATTCGCGAGGAATATAGTGGTTATTGTTGTACGGCAAGAGGTTCACGTAGAAGTAGAGATGGTGTTTTTTTGGAAAAATGAACTGATATAAAGATGCCCAAATCTAGGTAGTAAGCTCTGGTTGTATGCATTTATATAGGAAAAAGGATTGGAAAGATAATGGCTGCGGTACATTACGTAGCTGAATTCCGACACAAATAATAAATAGTGATAATTGGTTTTGGTAATAATATTAAATAGCAAAGTAATGGAAGCTAGGCGAGCAATATAGCACGAGCGGAACAGAGGTTATTGCATAGATAAAGGGAAAAATAATGGCACGCACGTACGATACATCTCATATTACCTCCTTCATTCTTACTAGGTACTTGGTATCTTCGCTAACTTTTTCCTCGCTGATATCATTATTCATTATCAGCGTCAGCTAACAGTTTTTCTTCGCTAGGATTCTCTCACTAGGATATTTTTCGTATTGACGTTTACATAACTTCACGTTTGCTTCTCAAATCCTGATCCTGATGGGTAATTTTTCTGGCGTTTTGGTTTGTTGGCATTTGTTGGACAATAAAGGTTTAGTAGATCTAGAGTCTTGAAGAAAATTAGGAGGGCAAATCCTAAAATTAATTTACGTATTTTTATTGGCGGGATAACTGGAAAGTGCATTGATAAACGTCATTTGCTACACATTTGCTCAATTGAGGTGGAGACATGAGTGATGTTGCAATGACATGAACCTTTCTAGAAATATAGGCAGCGGGATTTTAAAGGCGAGACAAAGCTGCACATTGCTGATAATCTATTCAGAATTTCAAATGTGTCTGCTGCATTGATCGCGTCAATACATCTGCATAAAAATAGGGTTTTCAGAGAGAAAATATCAAAAGGAAGACGCATTGTAATGTCGAAAAGGTCTGGCGGAAGTGCTTTGAATTGAAAATCATGCATATCAATAGACTGTGCATAAATTTGTATTGTAAGTACTGGACTAAGCGGAATAGCTCTGACGTTTTTATTAAGTAAAAGATTTTTGACAGGTCGTCGTGACAGTTTCTTCCTTTCATGTATTTGTGTAATGTATTCCGTCTCCAGAACTCGAACTGATTTTTCATTGTCTGATCGCGAGAACAAGAATGTTTAAAAATATAATCTATTACTTTGAAGTCTGTCAGCGAAAAAAAACTCAATTGACATTCATTTTTCCTAATCATTCAGTTTATTTTCTTGGAACTTGAAATCCATTGATGCTTTGACTACACTACTGTCATTGGACTATTGGGACAGACTGATTATGTGAATGGCACCGACACAATTGTCGAAAAGTCTGCTACTAATATGCTGTCAAAACTCTCGAGAATCTTTAGTTTTTCGAGGATAGATTATTATGCAAGTTAAATGGTATACATTTTCTCCTTATGCGTTGTGCTGGGTGAGATGACAGGGATAATGATCAGCGCATTGAGCACAAGTTGAAAGATCATTTTCTCCTTAAGCCTAAGCAATATTATTGCATGCGTGATGAATATCAAGAGTTGTTTTTGTGCTCATCGCATTGTCTTTAAATATTTTTAAAGATGTGAATTGCTCATGTTGACTTGCAAAAATTCACTGACAGTCAAACTGACCTTAAAAGTACGTAGCACAAATTTCATCAGCAACTCATTACTTTCAAATAAACTATTTTCCTCAGAAAACTCTTCTACAAAGGTTTATTTGAAGGGAAATGGAAAAAAAGCGTATGTTGTCAATCATCACGGTTGCCAATTGCAAGTGGAAAACAATTGAACTGGATTGCTTCTTTTTCCCTTTGCCGTCCTGATTATCGTAGCTGGAATACGTTTGGGGCGACGCTAATATACCGACCCTGTAAAATTCGCTGATGAAGTAAATCACAAAAAATGCTGTGATATTATTGATAATTTAATTGATGGTGTGCTTCTTCAGCACAATCATTGCAATTACTAGGCTAAATATACGCTTCGTCTGTAGGGTTTGAAAGTTTAAATTGACACGACCAAATATGTTTAGCTTCAGGCTATGGAACTTATAAACATTGATGGTGTCATCGTACATGTCTTTAATGAAAATACTTTGTAATATATAAAAAAATTATGCATGGGAAGTTTGGTCGGATGGAATGTTTAGTTTGAACAGATGGAAAGCGCTCTCCTATTATCCTTATCAGTATCCTATAATCATCTATCAAATCGTGTAATCATAATCATATTCCTGGTCTGTTGGCTTGTGCTCTAGTCCAGTGACATTTGAACATATCGAAGAGAGTTTTTACATTTTGCTAATTATTATTACAAAGTATTTCCAATTATTTTGAGGTTGTATTGATTAAAAAATGTTCATTGTCAGGTCGTGTACTCAACAACGTTGTTCCTAAGATTAAATTATGTAGGGAATATATCGGCAATCGCACTGAGTTCCTAATAGTAATGCAAAATGAGTATCTTGTCGTTTCTATTTTTGCATGTAACAATTTTATTCATGCATTGTATAGTAAATGTACATGATGGTTTTGGTTAATAGTGAGTTAAATAGATAAAAATTGTGACAAATTTTATTGCGTATGAAACATTAGCAATAAAGTTCCTACGCAGGGATTAAAAATATCGGCACACATTAGCGATGGCAATGAATTATCCTTTTGACGTATACTTAACGACGACAGTAATGAATTGCGTTACATAATATGCTCCAAAATGTAGTTCATTTGTTGATAGCATATCAAATACTTTACGTATTTGCAACGAATGATAGCTCTGTGTGGTTCTATAGGTGTTTGAGATAATTTTCCCGTTTATTAGATATAGCTATTTGCAACTCTGTTTAAATTAATCTCGATTGGTAAAAAGACACCCAGATTAATGAGCATGAACCTGTTTCTACATTAAAATTGCACATACGTACAAAGTTTTAACTGCGGCTTTAATCAACATTTCAGCCGTGTCCCATCCATCAATAAATTTCATGCACATAATTTTCCCATTGACCTATGTATCCTCCTAAAAGCTATTGTTCCATCGATATGCATGGGGCTCTGGAAATATGGAATCATTTCTAGTTGCACTAGACAACAAAGACAGATTTTTTGGTAAAAGCTATATTGTATGGAATCAACGCAATTCTACAGCGGTAACAACTGATTTGATACTATTCCTGTCGAATTTTTTCACTTGGTCGCTGTATTTCACTCTTATATACACAATTTTTTAATGTAAAAAATCAAATCACTTGAAATCACCTCTGTGGAAATTGATATTAATGAAGATGTACTAGTGCATTTGTCCTAGTGAAACATGTGATGAAAATGCCGGCTGGTTGATCTTGTCTTGGCAATATTTTTATTATCCCGTAAAGTCATTGAACAACATGTATATTTTTCATATCGTTGGAAAATGTTTCAAAAGGTTTGCATAGTATGCATACACGAAATAATCGCATTGATCATGGATGAGAGCGGAGTAATTTTTTAAAAATGACTGCTGGGATATGATTGAACGCAACTCGAATTATCGCATTAACATATGGGGCTGGGCATTTTCATATTCTGATGAAAAGGGTAGTAAAACTGAAGTAAGGAGTGTGTACATGTACGGACTGTAAACATTTTCTCCAAAGTTTATCATGCCACTAAATGTACTTAAATGTAGATATTTATTTCTGTTTCAAACGAATCACTTGTTGAATGAGGTTGAATAAAAAGAATGTCTATTCATTTTCTCTATGTTGCAGATAGTGAAGGATCACGATGAAAACGAGCATGTTGAACAAGACGACGATCGTAAAGATGAAGGAGAGAAGTCAGGAGAAGAAAGAGCTGGCAAATGAAAGAGATGTCGAAGGCCAACCCAGATACTGATGCTCAACCGGGAGCAAAGAGCGCCCCTCTTGTTCATAACATTATAATCGATCAGAGACAGACTGGTGTTGCAATTCCGACAGTACTACGTTCATAAATCTAGCGTAGTGTACATCTCTCAGAGCAACTTGTTGCAGAAGGATAAACTGTATATTCTACTCTGCTTCTGATGTGTTATTATTATTAGAGTGAGAGAGAGAGAGAGAAAGAGAACAAGAAGCTCCATGACATGAAGAAGGAAAGAGCAAAAATGGAATTTTAATGAGTGTCCATTTTGTCTTCCCATTCTATTACTAGAGATTACAAAGAATGCTCTCATTCAGAGTAATCTATAGGGATCCTTTACAAGGCACATAGCGAGTTAGTAGATATCGTGCGCATATACATGTTCAAGTGATTTTCGGAACAAAACAGGATATATACATAGTAAATCGTGATGCAGAGGCTAATGATTTACATGTGGAAATTTATCGGAGAGAGAAGACATAAGCCTGCAATAACGGATTGGCAGGAGCAGTAAATCATTCATCATTAAATCCAGCTCGAGCAGCTAACTTCGTCATTAGTAATCACTAATGGCACAAAATGGGTTTAATCGTCGTTCCTGCAACGCGACAAGGACTTACCCTGGCACCGCTGCTCGACTCACCATCCCTAACTCCCGCGCAGTGGGTAGCGGTCACTCGCCGACGTCGCCAAGCTCAAGCATGGCGACAAACAATAGCCCATCTTCCTCAACTACAAGATCAGGATCTGGGAGCGTACCCACCATGTTCGTCAGACCTTTATCACGCTCGCAACTCGCTCCAGTACACGTTGGAGGGAGCAGCTCCGGGCCAGGAGGTAACTTGCATAGCCCGTCCCCCATCCCTGCTATTCCGCCATTACGCCCTATTTCTCTAGATCAGCCCCGTCCAACGTCAGAACGGCATGGAAATGTGTATTTGGGTGCTCCGATTTCTCATCACAGTAGTAGTGGTGCAAGTGGTAGCAGTGGAAATACTGGAACTACCCTGTCGCATGGCAGTGGTAGTGGGAAAAGTGTTCGTTTGGACTCTAAAATAACCGCCGCGGAGCAAGTAAGACTCCCGACGAATTCGAGAACTAAGAAAGGCCATAGTGATACAAGTAGTCATGTGAGCAGTGCAGTAACTTCACAGCCAACTAAAAGAAACTTGCTTAAGGACGAGTCATCATCTTCAGAAAGTGGCAAAGTGAAATTAGCAGAGTCATCAATAACGTGCCCCTACTGTAGAAAGTGCCGGTGTGAGGCGTGTGCCACCCCACGTCCTCTTCCCTCCAGATGGATTTGCTCCAAGAGTATTCACTGTGGACCTGAACCACTTTTAGACTATGTGACGTGTCTGTGTTGCGTAAAAGCGGTGTTCTATCATTGTGGTAAGAACCACGAACCTGATGGAGGCGTCCTTTGCGCAGACAAACCGTGTTCGTGTGCTCCTCATCGAAAGTTTTGGCGATGGGGCTGCATGGCAGCCATGTCAGTCGTGTTACCATGCCTCTGCCTTTACTGGCCCTGTCGGGGCTGCATCGGACTGGCAGAGAAGGCCTACCAAAAATACCATAACAATGGATGTACCTGCCACCGATCATCTCCCACCTTCGGAAGCTCGGCAGCACCGTCATCCAGATCAGAGGCGGTTGCAGGAACGGACATGTCTGAAGATGAAGACCATCATCGCTCCCCCAGTCGTTACAGTCATCCTCCGGTTGTGGCAAGCAGGGCCGGGACCGACAAATTTCTACCTTTTGACTGAGTCAGTCAAATCATTTGAATAAAAACTTTCTTTTGGAGTATACATTAGGATACCAGAGTTTGGGCTGTTTTACAAGTAAAAGAAATAAAGGAGTCAGGATCGCAGGAAAGGATTATAATAGTGAAAAAATATACTGCTTCTACAATTACATGTCCACATCTTCTACATAAAAAATACATCTATAGTTTTTTACACAATATCAGATGTATTGAAAAGATGGAGTCCACAGTACATTTTATATGCATACAGGCAACGTCCATTGTCATGATGGATCCTACACAAAGATGAGTTATATTGAAATAATATTGACTACTTTGATATGTTATTATTACTATTTGAAATGATGATGAACTAGACTTGATTAAAGGTGGGCCAGGTGTGTTTACGTATACTTCAAAATAACTGATGATATTCAAATTCAGTCCTCAAACAGATATGCCTACCCTCTTCGCCCAAAAAATACTTGAATTCACAAAACCAACTTTTCACTCAGTTATGTTATTATTATACAAATTATTATACTGTCATATTATTCCTTTATTGTTATTAATCGTTATACAAACTGAAATCAAAGAGAAATGTCATATAGGTAGCATATATTACACGAGTTTCCGGGCGAGAGAAACGAGGGGGCCGAGAAAGCTAGGGATCTTTTACGATACAAAGGAAGGGTGTGACTATTGAACTGCATTATTGTCTGTCTTTTTTTGTTTGTTCTGTTTGTTTTGGTATGCTCTTTTAAAAAGGGGATTCGATTCAAGGCATAGCCAGTCAATTCTTACAAAGTATCATCTAAATTAAATACACGAGTAATGTTAATTGAATACAAAAATATTATAACAGTAATATATACATATTTTATGTGAGAGTAGCACCGCTACTCGTATTAACCGAATACGAGTAATAATATATAATCAATATGTCAAGACTGATTATTGATCATGATATAATTTGAATGTTTTTTTTTGTTTTCTCGCTATATAATCTTTTTTGTGAACTGATTGAGTTAGGAATTATTATACTACTGATGTTGATAATGATCATTGAAATTCCAAAGATACATACAGTTACTCGCGAAGAAACTAATACACACAATACAAACTATGCATCTTCAACAATCGTTTATGATGATGATTTGATGATGATGATTACAAATACAAAAACTGCTTTATAGAGTTTATTACTCAATGAAAAATATCGACTTCTTTGTTCTCTTATTTCTCCTCATAATTTTTTCCCCGTTTCGTTTTCTGCATCACAATCTGGAATCCCTCATTTTCAGGAATATTGTTTTAGAGCCTGGAAGACGTAACTGCAAACAAAATCCTTTCTTTGAAACAACTTCAGAAGGACTAAATCCTTTCTAAATTCTAAAATAAATTGAAGAACCTGATGTTGATGAATATACTTACATAAATATGTAATGCCATCTAGAGAAAAGATAGGAACCAAGGGACTCCTATTTGATTTTTTATGAATAGCGTTTCCCCTAACCTGCGAAAGCCAAGTACGCTGTTAAAACTTTTCCCCTTTAACGTAAGCTCATTGTCATGTTAACACACAAAGTATTTCCTGTCCAGTTTTTAGGTATAAAGTTGAAGAATTAAAGAGAAGAGACGAGAAAAAGAAACTCCATCGCAATCACGATCATCCCTTTTCCGTAGCAGAAAGAGAGAAAAAATCGAGGAGAGGGGCCAGAAACTACATCGACAATTCCAATTTACTCCTTTAAGCCATAGATTCATTCATACTGGATTGTAATTGTGTGATATAATAGGTGCGTGGAACGTATATTATATAACAACAAAACACAGCATGTGGAATCATACATCCTCCTACCCAGACGAAAATACTTGTCATAAAATTTATCTGCATTCAAGTTGCGTAGCTTATTAAACCTGCTACAATAAAACATTATTTAACAGTGCAGGGGCTAGGTATATTCACTGACTTGTATGCATTGTGTATCAGTAACTCTTGGAGAGAAAAAACTAGGCAGCATTCAGTTCCTCGCAAACTCCATCGCTCTTCGTCTAGCCCAGTAAGTGCAACCAGATAAACAAGAAAGGAGGCTGGACGGAGAAAAAAGCTTTAAAAAAGCCAGTTAGCCATATGTTAGTCTTGTCAACGAGTGAAAAGGAGAAGAAGGTTTACTTAAAGTTTCGACGGAAGAAACCAGTAAGAACTTTTTAGACGAAGTAGAAGGGGACTTTGTCTTTTAACTCATAAAAGAACGACTGCGTGTATCACGAATGTTCTCTCAGTCAGTTCTCACTCTCAACATCGCTTATGTAATGGTCTTTTCCTTTCCAGTGTTGTATACATTGTAATGAGATTCTAGACTTTGCCTGTTGAAAATTTCAGCATTGGAGATGAATCGTAGGTAGTTTACACAACTGCGAGAAGTTCATCGTGAAAGATTTTTTTTCTCCAAGAACTCCTCTTCTTGTTACTTTCAGGGGTAAGGATTTCACAATGCTTTCAAGTAAAAAAGGTATAAATGGACAATGAATGTATCTCACGATCCGTGGTGTTTTTATTATACATGTATTAACGAGTGAAATGGGCGAGATGTTATATACACGAGAAACAAAATGAGTCACTGAAAAACTGGCATACAACGAACCGACATCGAATGTATACTTCCCATTGTGAGTAAAATGGACTGTGCTTGAGGCAGACACTATAAGCAATTGAAAGATCGTTTTACATTTTGGTGTAATCTGGGCCTAGGTCTCTTGCTCCCTCCCTCCCTATATAAACCTTACCAGTATTCTTGTCTTTTCCGCATGATTTTTTTAAAGGAATACTAACGAGTCAATTGTTTACAAGGTTTCTGGAGCTTGTTTGTGGCATAATATTCAGAATTTATTATTATTATAAAACTTACTAGTAGATTGATCTGTTTACATTCCAAATGCCGAATGAATACTTTTCTTGGAAAATACAAATATATTACTACAGGAAGAAATCCATGAAAAGGTTGTGTGCGCAAAAGAGAAAGAGATAGTTTTCTACAAAACCTAGGTCTTGTTTTAAACCCAAGGGAAAAATGTAAAAGCCGTCTTGATTGAAGACCTAATCCACAGAAAATTTTCAATGTCACAGACAGTCAAAAAATGGTGTGGACTAGGGGAATAAATGAATACAATTTTGGTGAGTTAGAGGAGGAAAACACTTAAAAGTATGTAGTGAAGTGTTAAAGAAATATAGGGAATTAACTTGTTCTCCTCACCGTACGGAGACAGAGGTTGTATGAATATAATCTGACGTCTGTACCCTGGCAGCATAGGTTCCTAAACAACTCCAATAGTTGCTTGACTATTATTTCCTTTGAGAAAAATAAGGATGCGTGTTTCCCGTTCACATATTTTTTTCCTTTTCATAGAAATTCAATGCACATTTTTCAAAAAGGGATCCTTCACATCCGAGAAGAGATTCCATTCATATCGCAGGAAACTACAAGCTACAGACTATTTTTGTCTCCATCGGAGAGTTTGGAATGACTGCCAAGCTTAAACCCTCTACAGATCCATTGATGTACACCATACGACTGTGATGATGCGGACTTGTAGAGGTATAGCATCATGTAATAGTTAAGTCATAGAGTAAATAGAACCTACTGGAATGCCGGCATGGTTGATGTAAT
>JAHZNA010004448.1:0-20149 GCA_027743935.1 Sinodicranocentrus sp. ZH6 | reverse complement strand
GATATCATAACACGATAGTCTCATATCAAACATTAACCTAACAATCTAACCTAAAAACATAAAATCAATAACCTAGGCACTCAGAAGAACACCCCATATATTCAGTGGAACATCCTATGCACTCAGTAGGAAACACAAATCGTGTATAATTCATTAATTCTTGCTAAATCTTTCTAAAAAAAATGTATTTTCCCGTGTTGTTCTAAATATCTCAGTTATTAGAACACCCAATCGGGTCTTTTCTTTGTTCCGTTTGGATTTGTGACTAAAAAATCCTACGCATTTGGTAAAAAGCCCCCTACACTCCAATGTACACTACTTACAAACAGTCTAACACCCTACGCACTAAGTAAAACACCCCATCGGGTCGTTTCATAAATTTCTGTTGGACCTTGAAACACTGAGTTCTAAAGAAAGTGAGTTAAAATGTGCACAGACAGACACACACACACAGACGGCGCAGACGATTTCATAAGCTCGCACTTCAAACACTTTTGCAAGCTAATAAATATTATTTTATTTCTAAATCACATTAACGTCTAGCTAGTTGGTAATGTATTCTAATTTAAAGGTAATTTGTAAACTGTTAAATCAAATGCAATGACTGTTCTTAATGGTTCTCAGTTTCTTAGATAAAAACCAGTTACCATAAAAGCATTATTTTTGAGTCAGGTGAGGTAGTGTGAATATAAACTTTACGAAATAAATTTAAATTTCCCAAGACACTACAAAATCATATGGAAACTTATTGACGTACATATAAATACATATAAATCTAAAGTACACTGTTTATAATAAAAAATATCCCAATCCGCTGTTTTTATTATCTCCAACAGCACATTGCTACAGTTCACAGACAAATTAAAAGCTTCAACGGTGACATCGGCAAAAAATTATGTGACAAACTATGTGGCAAAAAAGATTATAGGGCAGAAAACCTTTAATAGTAGGGTTGTTAATCATTAGAATGCACTTCCAGTTGAACTAAAAACTGCTCATATGATATTTTTAAGCGAGAAGCGAGGAATTTGTTATTAGAAAGGTGTTTAAGACGGTGATAAAGGAATTGTAATAAATGACTGATTTTACTTGTAATTAATTTAATTTAATTATTTATTTATTCGTGGTGTGTGGTTATTTCATGTGCTAAAATGATTGATTTGTAATTGTAGGGGGATATGTTTCTATAAAGTGCTGACAGAAAACTTGCAGAGCAAGGTGTCATGCATCAGAGAATTGTTAAAAATATTTTCAAAATGAATAAAGTGGACTAGTAATAATAATAATAAAAACCCTACAAATGCTCAAAATGCGGGAAATGTTTTTAATCCAATGGTCAGACAATACGAAAATTCACATTTAAATTTGAAACCTTTCAAGTGTTTCATGTGCTCCAAACAATCTTCTACAAACGATAGACTTTTTACATCAGAAATCACATTGGAGAAAATCCGTTTTTCTGTAATTTATTTGGGATGGAATTGTCCCATTCGTACCTCCAATAAACAAGCTTGACAATTTGTCAGTGCCCTATGTATATTTATATCGCTGCACTCCTCAAATGAAAAACAAAAAATACACATCTACAGATATTCCTGCCCATTGCACCAAAAAATGGTGTATCTCAAAACATTACTCATCGAATCCACTCATTTTAATAATAAGTTCCTATTATCTATTTCCCTTATGAAAAATATAATTTTTTTTCTACTGCATATGCAATAGGAATAGACAACACCCAAAACTCACCTTTGCTACAAACTTTCACAAAAAATGCATGTCTTCTATATATTAATTTCCCTCCTTCCAAGTTCAGATAATAACACGTAAATCCATCAGAATTTTAAATCATTTACATCATGTCATCTATTGACAGACGGTAACTAATCTTTCAAGCAATGTTTTGTTGGAGAATCATGCGACATTAATTTCCCATGTTTTTACTTTCCCTCTGCTTTGCTTGCAACTCACTTTCCAGATCCAGGCTTTATGAATATTATTACTCAAATTTAAATGAATGAATGAGCACACTTACACACAACCACACTGTATACTTACTGCAGCCAAAATGTTTACCTACAACCTGTATTTATTCTGTAAATAACATGTTGTGCAAATGATGTTTATGATAATCAGATATAGGATATTGATTTGCTAATGTTGATTCGAATTCATTCTTCATCGTCAGCATTCCTGTTGAATGTCACATATTCAAATAAATCACCTGAGTTTGCCTCATTTCCAGCTCTACCAATAGGCCAAGCAATGCACTTATTGTTTCGGTAAAGAGCGACAAGGGCAAATACAATGGTTGCAAAAACTATCAATCCAGCGATGACAATCAAGACAGTTTCTGCGACAGTATGAACCAATTTAGTTTCATTTATATTAATTATGCGCATAAAATATGTTCCACAATTGCCATACCTGTTAAAAGACCAGTGGATGAATCTTTTGTGTTGTTTTCTCTTTGCCTCCTTCTTTTTTCACGTTCAGAGGTTGAGGGAGGACGCCAAATCGATTTGTTATGCATCAAGGCTAAAAACAAAAATACAAACACACCGGAAAAGAAAGACTTGCAAATATCGCACAATTTATTTCATACATTTTTTCACTCACTTTCTTCACGATCCGTGAATACAGAAACGTCACTCAGGTCCGCGTAGTTTTCCACGTGAAACCAACTGCTGCTCGAGGTTGGGCCACTGGAGGTCGAAAGAGCTTGAACGAGGAAGTGCTTCAATTTGTTTCCCACAGCAAACTGGTTGACGTCATTTAGGAATCGGAATAATTTCCCAGTTTTATTTTCCTCTGAATCTCCTTTACAACACGGAATACTATTAACTCAAAAGTAGATGGCTCTTCCGGGAAGAAACTTTTCAAATATTTTACTCATATATAAATGAGTATCCATGTTTCTTACGAAGTCTTCCTTGTCTTCGTTATCGGCAGGGAAGATTTTTGTCCGGCACAAAATGTAATCTGAAGGTGGGACGCTTGTCCAAGTTTTGGATGACGCTAATGCGTTTAACAGATTTGCACAATTGTCAACAACAAGGCCGACTTTTTCAAAGTTGTATTTTCGGCCAAGTTTATTCAAGTGTTCCACCACAGCTTCCGGTGAAATTTGACTTTCCCAGTTGGTCAAGTGCAAGCCACTCAGACGAAGGACGGATAAATAACCAATAGAAATTTTTTCTGTGAGCTATTCTATCAGTTTTAAAGTTTGATTGAAATTTGAACTTTCCACAGAAATTTCAAGGTAGAGCTTTCCTTCCACAATATCTAATTCTTTGAGAAGCATAAAAAAGTGATTTTCCAGTAGCGAATTGAAAGTCTGGAGGTCTAAAAATTAGCAAACGTTTTTAAAAATTGATGAGGTATGAAAAAAAGGACAACGTGAGCTTCGAATACGTCAGAATTTCATTCCACTTAAAATGCAGATAACTGTTTTTGAATACCTGTCAACTGATGCGTTCCGTTCCTGGGTATGAGCTCCACAGTTTTAAACTTGTGGAAAAACATTAGAAGCAACGTCTCGAGTTCATTTACAGTTAACGTTTTCTCCAACACATTCATGCCCAAACTAATTGCACTAAAATCTTTATCGAGCGGAATTCCCAATTGGTTAATTTCCCCAGACCATTTTACACACTAATCTACGGTCCTATCAGAGTTGGGAGATTTCTCTTCAAAATTTCTCAAAACGTATACTGGAATATTTTTGATAATATCTTGAGAAATTTCATTCCCAACATTAATGCTTGACCACCACGTTATTTGTCCCTGATAACCCGCAAAATCAGGAAAAATGTTATGCATTATGACTGGAAAAGCATGAATCCTTGCCCAGGATTCTATTGCCACAAAAAATGCACTAATCTTGAGCAACGTCTCGTTACAATAAAAATTAAAAGTGGGATGCTTAAAAGGAAGGTTAAAATGATGCATTCTTAATTCTACTTTCACGTTTGGCTTCACAACTCGAAATTCTTTCCGCGCCAACAAACTTTCTTTTAATCTTTGCTGGATGTGGCTGGTATAAAAGTCAAGGGAATAGTTTGCTGCTGCTGCTTTTCAAAAGTCAATATTCAGGATCCATTTGAAACCAGCAGCGTCGTCAAAAAGAAATCCGCAGCTTTCTCTCGTCTTCTGCACAGCCGTAGTGGGTTGGATGGAGGAATATCCAAAATTGTGTTCACAGACCTTTGGTGTTCCACTAACTATGCTTTCAAACCACCACGGCTTTCTTGAGCTCAAATTCTCCCCAATATCCAGATTGTCCAATAAAACGTTCCGCCTTCTCATCTTTTCTTGCAGAGTCACTGTTTTATTCGAGTAGCTTAGATAAGATGGTCCCACCTAAACTCTTGCTTCTAAAGGTCGTGCTAACTTTTGTCCGGCTTCTAGTTGATCTAGTGTGTTTGCCATTTTCTCCCAAACTTTTGCAATCAATAATTAAAATGTTGTTGATTTATGTGTGTTATATGCAGAAAAACTAATATTCTGAGTAATATACTAATTGCTAGACAAGAAAGCAAAAAAATCTCGTTCCATAATACCTGTACAATTAATGTCAATTTTCTGATACAGTGATGATATTTTGTCTAATGTCTCCCGCAAATAGGATGGCGTGGCACCTGCAGGGAGATCATAACTCAGCCATGGAACAACGAAGCTGCTCCGAGCAACACTTCTTGGCGTCCTTTTAGTTTTACCAAGCTTTGAAAAATATTAGGGGTTTGAAAATCGGATGATTACTGACGATTTAGTTTCTTTTTTCCACCTTTTTCCAAATTGAAGGAGGAGAAGGTTATATTCGGTGTCAGTGTCTTGCAAGGTTCCTATGCGCAACGAATCAATCCGTAAATAAAAGTTGAAACTTGGCGAGTTCCAGATTTGAGAATTTTTCTCAGCTGTTGACTGCAAATGATTTCGAAAAATGGTGTAAGATTCCGGAAATCCAATTTGAGTTGTGAAGTTGGCAGAGTTAAAGAGAAAGTCGGCTTCCGTAAACGCAGCTTTTGTGTTAAGGCAAAGAAAGCTAGTTTGATAACGGAAACCGACAGATATTCCATTTGAGTGTAACGAACTTATCAAACCAATAGACTCATTTTTTAAGCTAAAATTTTCTCCACATTTTACTGCGAAAAGAATTACAACTAATCCAGCCATCGTTGTAAACTTTATAGTAGTGGTGTCGGAAGCGGGTATTTTGAATGAGTTGATGGGATTTCTGAAATACAATTGTTTCTAAATTCTCTCGCACTACCAAAAACCGCCAAATGTATTTTTTAAATGCTCACCTGATTGAAATGAAGACCTTCATTCGATGATTTCCACTCCTGAACGTGATTTTTTCAATCATTTTGACCACAGTTGAAAGCTGTGACAAGTCATGGATTTCTGCGCCTTGAAAAGACAATAAATAAAATTAAATAATTAAATAAACCAGGTGCGAGGATTAATGCGCGCCAAAAATAAAGTTTAATTTATACAAATTAATATTATGACAAACCTTGCACCACACTGGCACAGCTAGGCTTAAAAAAAATATTGCTAAATATTGACTTTAATTTACTTAATAGTTTTCAACATTGAACATATATTTGCTTTCTACCTCCTTTGTGTACTTCTGGTAGGTGAGTACATTTGGAAAAAAATAATTGCAGGTGAGACCTTTAGAATTTAAGAAAAAAGATTTCTGCTATGATTATTACGAAATTGATTACATAATGTATTTTTGCAATAGTATTTTCCTTAAATACCCTAAAGTATTTGGAGCGTTGGAGGGAAATTTATTAGCAGTCTGACAGATTATAAGCTGGAAACATTCTGGAAAAATGAGGTGCATAAATGTCGTAAAAAGAAATGACAAATATTAGTCTAAACACACTGCTATTCACAGTTATAAAAAGAGTTTAACATTCCATCTAAAATGAGTCCGATCGATCAGGGCATAGATGATGCTCAATTTACACGCATCCAAATACAAAATAAGAATAATCCTACCTTTTTTGAATTTTCCATAAAAAAATGAAATTGACAAATTCTAAAAGTTCATAAACTCTCGCTTTTGTTGTTGGTCCTTGTCCTCATCAACTCAATATTTTAAATAAATTAAAATTTATTGCTCAAGGTCTTTAATTGTTTATTTAAAAAATAAAATGCGTCGTGGTTTTGTTCTTGAATTTTGTGACGTAAAAATACTTCTCAAGAAGCGAAGCTCTTAATAAAATATGTATTCCGTGTGTTTGTCGGTCTGTTTGTATGATATCATTCCACATCGTAGACGGTTTGGTTTTCACCAATAATTTGTGACTTATATAAGCAATTTGTGTCAGCTACTGAGTGCATAGGATGTTCTAGTGGGTGCATAGGGTATTTCTCAAGTGCATATGATTTTTTTGTCAACCATACAACTATTTTGTAAAAAAAGAATCACAACAGGACGGATAAGAAGAAGAGACAAGTCAAGAAAAGTCAATCAAAGCATGTTCATCGCATAAGGTACGGAGATATTCACCACCGACTGACATTGGAAGGTTAATATAATATAATATAGTTTAATAAATTTGTTAACAGTACACAACGGCACATCAGCATTAGAAAATCCACTGTGCCACTGGATGAAAGGATGACTAAAACAAATAAATACAATCCTACCATATATTATACGCATCCACAACTGCCTAACACTAACAATGTATTTGCATCCCTGAAAGTGGTAAGCAATGCACACATGTGCGTTATATTAAAAGTAAATTAAAGCAGTATGTTTCAAGTATCATGCATCCAATAAATAAATCTGGTAAAACTAAGATAACATATTTCAGAATACAGCATATTATACAACAAAAAGGTACAGTGAGCCAATGGCGCATATGAAGACATAAAATAAATAAAAGCAAAAATATCATCACCATTAACGTCGAAAGGATAGTTTTGCGTAAGATGGTAAGTATATACATATTTTCTAAATGTTGTTTTAATTTAAGAATATTATGCATTTTTCACAGAAAATAGATATTTGCTTAAAAAACAGAACTTCATGGAGCTCAGAATCGACTATAAATTAAAATTGTTATCCAATATTTTGCAGTAAATATGCATAAAATTGCATTCGTTTTTGCTTAAAAGGTTAATTGGCCCGTGATGGAACGATAAACCGAACTATATTTATTTATTCTTGATTTATTAGATTAGCTTTACGAGTTTGATAATTTTGACATTTTCCCTTCATTTTGATTATACGTTGGTTTATAAATGGTAAGAGATATCCGTTCGTTGTGAGTGTATGGCGTATAGTATTCAGTTCTTCTTCTTCTTCTAAGTTTTTCAGCTTGGTAAGTAAAAAGACAAAATAAGATCAAAGATAACACGAAGTAGCGATAATGGAAACGAAAAAAGTTTTCGGATTAAGATGTACGGTGGTCAACGTGTCCTTAGATGTACTCTTTTTTTGAATTATATCATGCGCAACCATGACGTAAGCGTCCAAAGAAGTGATTTTCCATCGCATTATTTCCCACACACAAAATTCGGCAAATGTTCAAAATTAAAACCTGTACAGCAATTCCAGGAAGAAGGAATTCAATAAACCACCATTCACAAAATGATCGCCATATTTCAGACTACAAAATCAACTGAACACAAAACAATTTTAGGTCCACCTTCCGCGATAGCCAGGCATCAAATGCAAAAAACTTGGGTTTTCTATGCATCTGTTCCGGAGGCTGCAGCAGCCAAGAGGTTGGGAATTCTGAAGACGAAGTTACATCATATTAAAGCTAAGAAATTGGGGACCAAATTCTACACTAAAACGTCGGTTCCGAAGTACGTAGGGGATCAAGAGGCTCGAGCAAAATCTGAATACCGTCGATTTTATAAAAAACTCTTGATTTTTTTGGTATTTGATGACGAAAGAGATGTCCATTGGGATCCAACAGACGTGCGAGGAAGGAATTTTTTTAGTGCAAAAGAACTTCAGAAAGTGCATCATCATGAAAAAGTAAAACCCATTCCCAAGTTCCCCCAGGAAGTGCTTATTAAGCTTACGGATTTGAAGCGTAGATAATCATTAAAAAATCCCAAAATGCTCCCAACGTCCCCCAGGCCAAAGGAATTGAAACTTTCTGGGCTCTGTGCAAAAGAGAGTACTCCAAGCGAGAGGATCCACCCAAGAACATCCGAGGATTGAAAACCGTTCGGAGATTATTAGCAAACGAATTGCAAAAAAATCGGAAACCATGGAATTGGAGGGTCTGAACAGTGATGGTATTTATAACCTATTAATTGGTGTTTTTAATAATACTAAGTCTGTTAGAATAAATACGTTTACATGAAAGTAACGCCGTTTTGAAATTTGTCTTTTTACTTACCAAGCAAGCTATATTATGGACATGTGCATTCTCAAGTTCGAACTCCAGGCGGTACTTTCTCGATATGGAAAATTCAAAGTAATTCCTCACTCCGAGGAGAAGAAGCATAGCCTATATACAACCAAGAATTCTATAGATTGCGTCGCAGGTGGGACACACAATGCATAGAAGAGATCGGGGAATCTGGAATTTGTGCAGTTACTCACAACCAGAAAAAGTCATCAGTGAGCCTTGGAAATTCGATATCAAAATGCAAAGGAGAAGAAACATGTGATGAAATTGACAGTTATAAGGAACTGTGAGAGCAAGGTTATTTAATGTATGCAATATGCGAAAACTTTAGACTGGTCTGTGAATGGGGGGATTTGATCCTAGAAAAATAACCTTCAACACGTTCAGAGCAGTTTTGAAAGGAGATGGTAAGACTACAACGGAGACTTACTACACTGACTGATGAATATGAGTGAGATCTTTTTAAAAATGTGAATTTAATTTTTTGAAACCAGTGATTCCTGGTGTCAGTACACCTTATAGCTAAACAGGGTGTCCATATTCTTCATTCCAGGTGGAAAATATTTGTCATACAATGAAGACAGCTTAATTTGATAATATTTTTTGTTATTTCCCTTTCGAACAAACCACTCCAGCTACACATGGAAGGTAATACACACAATTTATATGTAAAGTTAATTGGTAATTATAGAAGGGTATAATATATTTGGCTAGAACGAGCAATATTGTCGTGGAACGGAAGTTTTTTGGGTGGCGCAAAGGTACAAAATATGAGCCCACACAAACAATAAATGAAAATAACCAGACAACACAAAGAAATCCTCGCGTAAGGAATGATAAGAGTTTAATTAGCAGTATAATAGAAAAGAGTTTATTAAGGCACAAGTCCGATCTTAAATGACACCAAGAGACATGAGTACATAGTGTATTTATAGGCTAGAGAAGATTGATGACGATAGAGATGATAGTCGAGATGTAGTCGAGAAGATTCGAGAGCAGACATGATGATGCTGGAGAATATTCTGGATTTGATTGGCTTGATGGTATAGTATAGTCTAAAACCGGATGTGGTGAAGTAATCAGAATATTATAGAACAGGTTGTGATCGAATATTCTGGAACGGGTTGTGAGTGAATGTTCTGGAGCAGGATGTGATCGAATAATCTGGAAGCAGCTTAATTATAGTTGCTTTCAGGAATTCCATTTATCATGAGAATAACATCATATTGCATGATAATAATATGGTTGTTGCATGTGAAATACATGCGCAACTCACAGAATGCAATGGTAGCATATATTGCATGAAACAGTACAATGACATATCTCACTAGACCAAACAACCACCTTCATTTACTATTAGGAATAGAAGGGACTTCCATCTTGTACCTGGCAGAACGTGGCAAAGCTTTTCCATGAAAAAATACAGGAATTTGGAACACAAGAACAAAAGGAAGAAACTTGAGTGTCTAAACGTCGTCATGCATGAAGGCAGGGTCAAGGGAGTCTGCTAAACGTTAGTAATAACTCAAGTTATATTGTACTAAAACATTCATGCATTTTTTCATTGCAGGGCATTTCCCAGACCCGAAACTTTTACTTCAAAATGGGCTCAGGGTTATCAACAGCATTCAGCATTAAAGCCAAATCATCTTAAAAGAGGGGCTACATTACGGTTTGAACAGGAAAATGAATTATCATATTGCTGGGAATTTAATGGACAAGTAGACGACAAAAAATGATAAATACGTTGTGTAATGAGACTGCAATTGCACAGAATATATATATATATATATATATGTGTGTAATTCCGTTTTTTACAGTGTATAACTCTTATGCAGATTGTACAGTGGAAACACTGTAATTATGTAGTTTTGATAGGCATAGCTTCTTTATTCGGTGACATTATATAGTTTTAATTTAAACAAGAAATTTTAGTAAAGCTTAAATTCAAAAAATCACAAATTAACATCAAGTATTTAATTTAAAATCAAACTGAAAATCTTGATATTAAATGTTTATTTTTTAAAAATAAGTAACAACGCCTTTAGGAAGACGACTTTCTTAATATTATCATGGGCACACATAACACAAAGCTCATTTCATCGTATGTTGAACATAAAGGTTAATAACAGATGTAACGAAAATATAAACTAAAAGTATTTGGAATCGACACATTACTTACTGGTACTTATAACGGTAGAACACTCATCATCTCACAACTTCATACTCGCATCATATAGCATATAAATCAACTTTAGCAGCAAAATTTGGAAAGCCTTCTTGGAACGCTCTAATCAGAGCTCACAAAATCAATTGTAAATTAAATTCAACCATACTAACAAATAGTTGTTATGGAAGAAGTAACAGTGTTAGTGTAAGCAAAATATAAAAAATGTAGTTTTTACTGATTGCTCAAGATTCTATTAGATACGCTTGGAAACAATAGTTGGTGGAGGTAGGGACAACGGATAGCCAAATACGGTATTTGATACGGTACGGAACGGCTGACCTTGAGAACGTCTGTGACCACCTCAAATCAAATTAACGTTAAATTAAAATTTTCTAGAAATCATTTCATGGAATGCTTGACTCACGATTGGTATGGCAAACTGAGATCATTTTCAAGTGGGGAGCCAAAAATACTAATATTGGACCCGAGTAAATCGGAAAAAACACCCAATTTTTTCCTGAGGAATGTTAAACTACAATAATAAGCTAATAACCATTTGATTGGTTTAATTGGTAAGGCTGGGTTAAAATCTCCAGAAAACCGTCCGAAATCAAAAATCAAGAAAAATTTTAAAAAAAATTGTCAAATTAAAAGTTGTGCTACTCGTCGAGATCTGTCAGAAAACTAGAAATCTTCAAAATTCTTACTGCATACCCTTTAGCATCATCATCATATAACCACACCATATCTGACTTTCTACATCTCTACCTCACTCACCTCACTACCTCAATGACACTTTCCTAAATATGCACCAGTCCTTGACGTGAATGAGAAAGGCACTCATTACCCTTCACTTTCATGTTAAACCTGTGTTTCCCTTCATTTTTTTTTATAAATTGAAAACGGAATCACGGTAAATTGTTAATGAAAAATTCTTTTCTGGGCATTCTCGTGATAGATAAGCGATATAACTACAGACACGTTCAGAGGTAGCTAGATTGATTGGTCAACATCTTTAGAAAAATATGTAATGTTGACCATACAACGATGACTCGCTATCATTGTCTAGCTGGAGTAATTAATAGAATTACATTTCGTAAAGAGAGAATTTGAAACCTGCACAACTGTGTTGCCCAGCTAATTTGAGGGCAAGTATCATAACATGGGGTTTTTGACATGCTTGTTTTGCTCTGTTCAGCTCCAAGCACTTGCTAGTTTTACTTCGGCTCCAGCTTCACATGATATTGAAAGAGACAAAAATTGAACCACATTTATCAAATAGTTGAGGAATCTCGCAACCTTGAGCCGGATAAAACATTCAGAAATCCAAGCGCAGAATGCAGTTACGAACAACCAATCGAAGTTTACTGTGATTCTAAATCTTTGGTTAGGTGACATATATGCATACCATGTAATAGTGTTTAGTATAAACATCGTTCTTGCTATAACTAGTTCTAGATCAACCCCACAACATCTAAAAAGGCGAGAAGCTTCAAAAGTGTGAAAGACAACAAAAACAACGCAACTACTGCAGATGAAAAAAGTTGGACAAAATACTTTAGATCAATCATACTATGGATTCTAATATGGGATTCCATACTGAAATGATCTTGTATGGTGTTCTATCATTGATATCGTATGTAAATATATTAGATTTATATTGTATGAAAATAATTGATCACGCTTCAGATATAATATTTAACATTGCTTACAGGGTCAATCCAATCCACGTACAGAATCTAATTGGAGCCATCATGAAATAAATTGTTTTTCCATCATCATAAACTAAGCTGATGTATCTTTATATCCTTACTTCTTTATATCTTTTATTTTTTATAAGATTTGACTATGAAAATAAAAGAATAAAGAAATAGCATTAATTATACACCTGTTCTAAAGACATTCATAACATTAACATGATAAAACGCGGTTGGACGTACGTACATGGAATGATTCAACATTATAAGGTACATAACACCACAAAATATTGATGCATTATAAGCTCTCAAATAGATCAATTTTTTATTGAGGACAAAAGTAACACTAAATATAGGTAAATTGCTACTCTGAATTATTCAAAATCACTTTTGAATTGTGAGCGATCGTTAGATTGGATTGGATCGTAGCTAGGTAGTTGGCAAAAGATGATACAACTAGGCTTCAGGAAGTAAACAAAAACCAAAAATGCTATAAGCATGTTATTATAAGCATTTTATAATTATCCATCATTAGTAAACGGCAGAGAAAAAAGATAAAATCATTTTAAGACAAATATTTATTGGTTCAGAAATGAAAGAATACCATTCACAAAAGATAAAGATTCAATAGCTGGATTCTGTCAAAGTAAGTACTAAAATCAGCAAGTAAAATAAGAGTAATGCATGGAAACTGGAAACTAGTTAGAAGATTTTTAAAACGACTCTAAGCAAGACCTTCGAAAAACTACAAAACGAAACATGACATCTTTTTTGCATCCATAACAAGCAACATCACCACCATCGAAAGTTTGACCCCATAAAGAACCCACAACGTATGTATTTTATTTATCCGGAAATTCGAAATGGCACGGTTCACAACTAAAGTCGTCTCCAAATGACTTGCCAGCAATTTGTAAGGCCACTCTTGGACTCTCTGCAACAGCGAACGTTCGGAAAGTGTCCCGGAAATTTTCAGAAATTTGCCGCCAACGAACCAATTGCGAAAACCCTTTTGGTCAAAAATGTCAGCAGTACTTTGAAGTTACCATCATAGCTTTGCCTAGCGTTCTGCCTCAAAATAACCCCGCGGCGATCAAGACAGCAAACATAGTGCCCTTCCTCGAAACAAAAAAATGATTTGCCCCACGAAGAAATTTACAAAACAAATGTCAAAAATGTTTACAAAAATAATAAAATTTTCAGCCAACTCACCATCTTTAAAACAATTTCTGGACGATGTACATTGGACACTGAAATCCAACATAGATCATCGCCACATTGCAACAAATAGGTAACTTGAAAATAAAAAAAGACAAAAACCTAAACCTAATCAAAATATAACGAGAATTAAAAATTTAACCAGCTGAAATATCAAATTTACGAACTTAGGGTGCTGAAGAGGCTGACCTGAACAACAGATTGTTTGTTCATTTTTTATGACATCATACACCAACAAAGCAGCAAATTTATGAGTCATAACTTTTACAAACTGATGTGGATAGTGAACAGGAAGAAGAGTTAACCCAATTCAGAGAACCAATTCAGTGTGAAATTTGTAGAAAATCCTTTAATTACAAAGCCAATTACAAACAACACATCAGAATGTACGACAGATCTCTCAAGAGGTCGTTTAAATGTGGTCTCTGTAATAAATGCTGATTTAACTAAACACACAATCTAATGGTACACACTGACGAGAAGCTTTAGGCTGAAAATGATATATATTGATACTTATTTCATATTTTGTTTTGAAAAATCAATGCTTTTTAACTCAAACCCATAATTGCTCACGAAATCACAAAAAGGTTGTGATTGTAAAATTTTGTAGTAAAAGTGATGTCTTTCCAAATTTTGCTTCAACGTATATTTATTTTTCCCTTGTGCTTTCAAATAGGTTTCACCACTGTCAAATTTGAAATCTTGAATTTACAAACCGCATGCTTTACAAGAAATGAAACATTTATCATCTCTTGTCTATATATTAATCAAGCCTCCTCGGTGGTGTAGGTAGGGAGACAGTAAATACCCTTTTACGACTTTCGGATTATACTTCTTTATAGTAATTTTTAACTTGGTCACTCGTTTCATTTTCATGCCAGAAATCAAATTTCACATCACGTAAATTAAACTTATACGGTAATTTGATGACATTTCAATTATTTCAGAAACATAATTCTTGTTAATTATTCGTAATGAAGGATATGGATATTGTTTTGTTTCTTCCTTATTGGTTTTGTTATTTACCATGAATAAGAAAAAAGTATGAATTTGCACTGAATAGTAGTCTTGGATAAAATCAATTGCATCAGAAATGAATATTAAATCTTCCTTGAATGAATAGCCATATGAAGAGACAACATTTTTAATTTTTTCACTTTCTTTTAAAAAACGTATTACCCTCGTTGTCAACTGGAACCGTAGTTTCTAAATCTGCTTCTTTGGTGGAAGAATTTTGATTTTCCTGGCATTTATGGAAGTAAATTGTTCCTCCACAGCGTCCAAAGTAATGCATGAGTGACTTACCGTTATTTGTTTTAAAGAAGCAAAGCCCTTATTGAAATTTCTTTGCAATTTTCTTATTGCTGCAGCTCGAAGCAGACTGACTGAATAGTTACTTCTTGTTATGCTTTTTATTTAAATTGTGTCGAAAAACGTTTAAAATTTCGTCGAATATCTCGTTCTTTAATAATCCGGGCTATAACCTGGGCTGACAAATCATAATCGTTTCGCCTTCCTTGTAATAGGACTCCTCCAATAGGGGTAAACTATATGTAAAGCTAGGTTAGCACACGATACAAACTATAACACTACAACATACACATGTTCTCAAATATTTTAAATGATGACGATGCATGTTTTTCAATTTGTAGTGTAAATTTCTTATAGTGCATTTCTAAACCGAGCGTACTTATTGGGGATTTTAATGCTAGCGTGTCGAATATATCTTTCAATAACTCAGCAAGAGTATGAAAAGATAAGATTATTTATACTAGAGGAAAGCTTTTCAGCGACAACATTCAAGACAACTATCTCTTTAACGGTTTTGCTAAAGGCGATGAGCAAGGAGAAATTACATTTGTAAATAAAAATGGAATTAGTGTAGTTGATCTCAGCTTTGTTAAGTCAAGAATATATCAACAACTTAATCGATTTACTGTGACAGTCAATAAGCTATAGAATCATGCAATGATAGAATTTAAGATTGGAGATACATGTCATAAAATTAATTATACAAAAATTAGAAGAATAACTTGGAATGAAAAACATAAGTATTAATACCTGCATCAGCTGTACAAACACAGCAAAAAATACAAATTTTGATCAATTGTGCTCATTAATACATAAATCAGTCGAAATTGCTCGAATTAAAATTTTTGAAGTGTTAGGATCACAAAATACAAAACCACTGTGGTCTGACCCTGATCTTAGCACATTAAAACGTAAATAAAGATACGAAGTAAGAGGTTTTAGAAAGTGGAGCCCCGCTGAAGTCTTTGGTTACTTTAAATATTGCAAAACTGAAATGTTAGCAGCAAAAAATAATTATCTTGCTGCTAAGAGAAGTAAAAAGAAAGAGTTTTTTCAAGTAACACAGATTCGCCTATACAAATATTGGAATAGCAAAGAGTTTTAGAAGCTTTACACATCTATTGAGGTAAAAACAAAGGCCAGTCTAAAAACTAACTAAAAGGCAGTACGAAAACAACCTACAGGGGAGTTATAACTAGGTAACTAACATAAAAAAAATTTTTGAGTACAGTAAGACAGGAATATTCCTATTGAACTGTAAAGGCTTGAACTATCAAACTAAAAAAATTGTGGTTTTAGCACTAAAAATGCTTCTGCGAGAGAATCTGTCACCCTCATGAAGTATAGCACATCCTCCTATTATAAAATTGAAACTAAAGCTGAGAGAGAAGCGTATCTAAAACTTAAAACTAGTTTCTCGGATAAACGTTTGTTGTTCCAGTTTAGAAGTGACAATAACAACATATACACAAATGAAAGCTGCAACTTACTCGGAAAAGAAAAAATGGGTATAAAAATTGTGAATTGTGTGCAGATACTGAGGATGTACACCACATTTTTGCATCTGCCCCCACTTCAAGGCAAAAAGACGAGCTCTAGGTAATACACTAAAAATTAATCTTGGTGAATTGAAGACTGATAATTTTCTAGACAGCATGAAAATAGGAAAATTCTTATCCACATACTGAACGAACTTAATTGTAAATACTCAATACAATTAAAAATCTTCGAAAAATCGCGCAAAACCTAAAATTTAAAGAAATATGTAACTACTATGTAAATATATAAATATTAAATCTGATTTCGTCTCATATTATTGGATGATAAAGCTGATGACCGTGCGTGATGGTTATATGGTCTAATAAACTAACTAACATGTCGATAATTGATGGATGAGCTCGTAAAACTTATTCTTAATAAACCCATAACCTTCCCTAAACTTGTCAATAAAACCAGCGATTACACATTGATCATATAACATGACCCAAACCCATTTGTCATCTTAAGGCGTCTGTTCACTGGGGAATTGCCTAGACTCTACAATGTTTCTAGATGGCAACCAATGGATGTAACCCTGCTTGCTGAGGGATTTTAACTTCGACGGGTCTGTTAATAATTCATAATATTGGTAATATTGGTGAATGAATATGGGGATTGTGATGATGCATCGTGTGTGTTGTGTAACAAAAATGTGAAATGTGCATCATCTTACTTAACGTTCGCATTTGATCAATCCAAAATAATTGATCATAGGGTTTCGATTGGTTCTATAATTTGTTTCCTTCTGACCATTTGTTTTGTAAAATCGGGTGTATGTACCTCAACCATCCCTGTCTTTCTATTCTTTTTTGGTTGCTTTTCTAACAAATTACATTGGTTCTTCCGGAACAAAGACTTATCGTTTAATAATGGGCAAATTCCTGATTCCCTCATCAAGTAATGGAAGGAGATCCACATTAGCAACACTAGTGCTGGCTCGAAGTTATTATTTGCTATGTTCACAAGTTCCCAGAATAGTTCCTTCTTCTTGGTCTCAACAACCACGAGTTTATGTGCATTTGATTCGACTTCGGCTAAAAATCGGCGTTCGAAGTTTCCATAATTGGCATCTAGTGTTTCCTGCATTACACATATCTGCACATATTTTTCCTTTAGCTTCTTTAGAAGCGCACTGGACTTTTCAGTTTCTTCCTTAAGTATATTACTCTTATCTCTGGACTGAGATCTCTCCTTTAAAAAAGCAAGAAGCACCGCAATAGGGAGTTTTTGTGCTTTTACTGTCTTTGTTTGAAGCTGATGTTACAGACCCATTCTCCCTCGAGCACTTTTCTTCCCAATGACTCTTTTCCCCTCAACCACTTTCTTTCTCAACCGTTTTCCTCCCCAACACCTTTCCTCTCCGACTACATTCCTTCCTAAACACTTTCCTCCCTAGACAGTTTCCTTCCCAACATTTTTCCCTTTTGCGTTCTTTTCCATCACATCTGTTTCACCCTTTGCCTTGTGATGACCAAACGATTAAATAATTTACACGAGGTTAGTGTACTTTGTTATCTGTTTTTTGAATTTATTGAGAAAATCGAGCAAGAACAATTATTGACTGAATTACAGATAGAGTAACGACTTGACGGTGAAACAGCACCACCATCAAGGAAACAGTTTCGTGATCTCGCAGACCGAATTAGAATTATGGAAGAAGACTTTGAAAACTGACCCATATCTGACGAATTAACTGGAATATCCCATATTCTTCCTATAAATGTCTAGTAGAAATATTACTTATGCTAGAAGGCTGGCTGCGTTAAAAGATAAAGTTAATTTAAGATAGTTAAGGTCCACTATTACCTTACACACTTACTCATTCACAGAAACGGATTTTATCATGTATGACAATATACCAAAGAATTAGTTAAATGCAATGCAAACCACGAAAATAAAAATATATATGACGTTGTACCAAATCAAATGTAATTGTTATAAAAAATATTTGTATATTTATTTATAGTTGACAGTTTACACTGTATTGTAATGTAAGATACTATTTGAAAAAGTTAAGATTATGCGTACAGTTGACAAAAGTAAAATTAATTCGTTTTTGAGTATGCAATCTTAATGTTGGAAAAATTATTTTATCGTTATGTATCAAAACACAAAGCATCTAAGAAGGGGGAAACAGATATGGGGGAAAGAACGCAAGGGGGAACAATGCCAGGGAGGAAACTATCAAGGCAAGAAAATGTTCAGGGAGGAAAGTGACCATGGGGGAAAGTGGTTGGGGAAGAAAAAAATTGGTTAGGAAAGTGCTTGAGGGGAAATAAGCATTGGGGAGGTTAATGCTCGAGGGGAACGGGCCTAGACCCGTAATAATGGCTGAAGCTGAAAACGACAGGATGATTGAGCGTTTTTTATAATGCGGAAATAATTTTTTTATGAAGTCCGTTAACTTTGATTATATTGGAAGGTTTATAAAACTTGAGGGTTGTTCCTTTTTCCTCTCTTTTATTTTTTTTTGTTTTTTTTTCAGAATCCAAATTTGCCAAAGTCTATTAAAAATGTTTCTATATTCCGGAATCAAATCCGACAATTCAAACATAAACAAACAAGTCGGGTAAACTTAAATGAGAGAAATTTGTCTTGGAATCATTTTTTCGTCATTGGGTTTTATCGAAAGCAGTAAAAATGTGTTTCTGGTGGAGCCAAGTTATTAGGTTAGTGGAGCAAGTGGTGTGAACATGAAATTGATGAGATGGTTGTGAGTAGTAAGGAGGTAAACATATTTCATTTCATTTCTAGCTTGTGTCAAGAATGGGAGTTCACGCAAATGGAGAAGTTAATTGTTAAATTACATGATTGTAAATTGTGAAGTATTGTGGTTTTATGTATTCCACAATTCCAGCAGACTCTTATCTAAGCAATATAAATGTTGAGAAGGAACAACACCATAATAGTATTTGAAAGGGATGAATATAATTTTATCTTGGAAATGAAATGAGATTTAATTTTATTCAGATTGGGATTGAGATGAGTGAGGATGAACCCAATGTCAAATAATTTTTATGTTTGTCTCATTATATATTTTATAAATTGTTGGTTGATTCACATACCATGAAATAAATAGTAATACGAGTATGTGACGTATCATTGCGAACAGGATAATTAATTGCTTATTCAAAAAAAATTTGAGTGACTTGAATAAATTTTGATTTTTTTTAGAAAACCTGGAGAGAAATTTGGTGTGTGGCAATTCGTTTTAGCGAATCAACTAACTGACACCAATCAGTTATAGCTGGAGCTTGACACAAATGCAATTAAAAAGTGTATCTCTAATTGCTAATCAACTAATCACCTTTTTTCCCCTTTATTTTATTCATTCATTCATCATATGTTCATTAAAGCAGAATTCATTTTTAGAAATATTCACCATCTCATGCTAAATCAATTTAATGACATGCAATGATCCGGCACACATTGGAATGCAGCAGCGTGGTGAAAAAGAATACCACAGCTTTCTCTCGTCTTCTGCACAGCCGTAGCAGGTTCCATCGAGGAATATCCAAAATCATATCTGTATTACACTGGAATTCCTCCAACAACGCTCTTAAGCCAACTCGGCTTTTGTGAGCCCACATTACTACCGTAATCCGAGTGTCTAATAAAAAGTTCTTTTTCGCTAGCAAGCTAGTACAAGGTAAACACAGCAGTGTTTGAATCTCCCTTGCCGCCGTCCGCTTGCTTGCCTACTCAGCGCACCTTCTGCTAGCACACATAATTCAACTAGGTCTATCCTTCAATGCTAATTTTTATCCAGCATTTTGTCCTGGAATCTCCAGCTGGGGTTACCATTTGGGGTTAAAACATAT
>JAHZNA010004447.1:0-11112 GCA_027743935.1 Sinodicranocentrus sp. ZH6 | reverse complement strand
GGTTAGTTTGACCATGCAAAGTCCAGCCGATTCAAAATTGGTTTAAAGTTGTTTTTCAGAATGAAATTATAATTTTGGAACATTGAAACACGGGTTGGCGTAAGTTTACATTCACAGACACAGCAGGCACATATAGCCGGCATTCACAATAGTTTTATAAACGACTTGCAATTAGATGGTGCATCACTGTGATGATTACTCGGGGGTGGACAGTAAAAGCGTTGAATGCTATTTAAACTCATTTAAATGCAAAATGTACATAAAATGATAGGATGGATGTTTTGGTAAATCTTTTTACTCTCCTTCTTATCCTCTCATGCGTATGCTATGTTTCGGCATTACTTTCGAAAAACACGTGCATTACTATCCTCAAATGTTTACTTTTACCCTGTCTCTCTGCTTGTTAATGTCCTCATCCTTTTCAGTGTTTGCTTTGCTTTTTATATTATGGACAGTGGTGCAAATCGGTATTTGTGTTAGTCATAGTGTGGAGCTTGGTTTTTAAAACGGAGAATGAATAAGAATTTCTCCTTAGCATGTTGACATTTGAGAAAACAGATTTTTTATTACTTTTATTAGTAGCAACGACCTTTGTTTCATGTTTCACATGGATAGCTCATGAGCATCCTCTTGTCAAGTACTTCACTGAAGTTTATGTTTCTTTAGCTTACAATCGCCACTCTCTTCATCAGTTCTGAGTTCGGCCAATCTTGTTTATCCACTGTTATTTGCGTATAATAATGCTTAAATGCAATAATATAATGGATTGAATTGTAGTCTGGGCTCCTTGTACTTTTTCTCACTTTCCAGTAATATTCAGGTAATCTTTGTTGAAAATCTAGATGCGAGATTGTTGGACAACGCTATATAGAGCAAACTAATATTTGTCATGAAAACTTTTCTTTCTCCTTGCCATGTTCCATGTCTTTGTTGATAGAGTGGCATAGTCATACTAGTAAAGCTGTCCTAGTGCCTCTTGTGCTTTGTGTGCAAGTATAACACACATGTATGTACTTTAGATTTCATAGAGATACCAGAATACACAGTAAGGCATAAAGCGAGCTTAATACTTATAGATACTTTTAGATGGATGGATGGATACATTATTGAATGGTTTACTTTAGCCTTTTCCTTCCCCTTCTTCTTTCTATGACTCTTCTTCAGTTGAAAAATTATGGAATTAATGTGTTGCAGTGAGAGCTAACCTGTACAAAGTTATGTATATAGCAGTGTATTTCGACTATGTAGAGAAAAAGGGGAAAGGAAGGAAGAAGGAAGGAAAGGATTATAGCGATTAGCTTGTTGGTGTTGGTGCTTTTACCAAACCAATAGTGTACTGATTGTGATGTTACCTGTCCTGAACTCTTTCTCACTCGCTTGAATTGGATGAGTGAATCGCTTATGCTGTTGTCTCCGTGCTTGGATATTAGCGGCTTTGCTTCATATCTCCTCTTCACATTTCACAACTTCTTCCATTTCTGTCCACATCATCATCCAAGCTATCTCCTGGCTGTAAGGGTAGAGTTGAGAGAAATCAGAACAAGGTTTTTCAGACACCTGACAAGTACTGCATATTAGAGCAAATTTGGTTTTTTGAAACTTTCCCTTGTTACCCTTGAAAGCTGCTTAAAAGGAAATTAGAGTTTGAATGATTTTCCTGACGAAAAGCTAATCACGTGTTATTTTCTGGTTGTTTTCCCTCAATGAAAAATAGTTCCTCCACCTTTGTCCCTGGGAATCGCAGCAAATTCTGGGAATGTGGGGTTGGAAAGAGAAGAATATGAAGATGGGAAATACAAGAGACTGGGTCTCATTGCCCCATATCAGCAAAATCACCATCAAGCAGTAGCACTTTCTCCAGTGGAAAAGTTCGTAAACTTTTACAATAATTTTGGAGGTTCGTCAGCAAGTCATAATCAACACCGAAGATTGAATAGTCAAGGATCCTACAATTCCACATCACCATCGGCAGCTTCATCCCCTGTTTCTTCTGTTGTGCAGAGTCCAAAGAGTAGTCTCGTCTCATGGAGCCCCTATGGCTTGTTCTTTTCCAGTCTCCCAACGCCGGAAGGAGCTGTGAATACTACAGGAAATACAGATTGGAACACTTCTACCCCTGCTACCAGCGTTGCTACAACTCCTAAGAGGGTGGTGCTTGAAGAAGAGGAAGAGGGGGAAATAACTGCAACTGCTTCTGCAGGTGCAGCACTTGATTACACTTATCAAAGACTAAGTGAAGAGAACACAGTAAACGAGATGATGATGAGACGACGACGAGAGATTATTTTGGGATATGCTGAGACTGCTCCTTCCAATGTTTCTGAGGAGGAGGATGATGATGGAGGTAGGCTCTCAGAAAATTAACTATCTTGCTTTCAAGAATTGAAAGTTCGTATTTATCACAAAAATTATTTTAATACTGTCCTTTTTCACAGATTTACCACTAAACTTAAGCACGAAACCAAGCAATCTCTACCAATCTCGTCATCTTTACAATGTACCCATCACTACTACTACTACTACCACACCAGTGGCCACCCCTTCACCAACTACCCCTACAGGACTGCAACTGATGAGGACAGGACCTGGAATATGGTCACCTGCAAGTGTGCTTGAAGCCGAACAGCAAACTAAAATCCAGTCATACATTGCCAGTCATTTACTTGCGCATCACTTAAACCCAAACTCTCGTCAAATTCCATCCTCTCTCGCAAGTGCTACTCCCTTACTGCAAGCTTCCTTGGCCTTAAACAATAACAATATTACCAATAAGGCCAATGAAAAGTCACGGAATTCTCGAAATGTTACTTCAAACAATGGGAAGGCTAGTCCAGGATCGATTGTTCACTCACATCTTGTCAACAACAATAACAACAGTAATTGTAACGGAACCAAAGAATTGATTGGGGCTAATTTGAACAACAATAATAATAATAATAATGCCAAAGGCCAACAGAGTCGCTCTCGAGCTTCCCCAGTTTCCGTATCGTCTTCAACGGAAGTACCTCGAAAGAAACCCAAGAAATCTCAAAATGGATCTCCTCGCACGTTCCAGGTAAATTTTGTTTCATTAAGTAGCACATTACATTTAAGTACAAATGAAGTAAGTAAGCATTTGTGAAAAGTCATGTCAATAGGGCATAGCATTTTACCCAAGGTTTTTTATTATTGCAGTGTAACCAATGTGGCAAAGCTTTTAAACGCTCGTCAACCCTGTCAACACATCTTCTCATTCACAGTGATACACGACCTTTCCCATGCCCATATTGTGGGAAAAGGTTTCACCAGAAGTCAGACATGAAAAAGCATACATACATACATACCGGTGAGAAGAATTATGCGTGTTACTGGTCGCTTTTTTCTACTGCAGCATGTTTGTACGTTTTTGTACGGTAGTATTAATGACAATAACTTACTTTTGCTAGCAACAACAACAATGATGACAGTCATTCTTCAAAGGATGAATCGATGATCGTGTCTGCGGAGGAAGCTATCGTTAAGCAAGAAGTTACTAGCCCCGAGGATGCAGCTACACTTTCACCCTCCAGCGTTATCACCGCCCGCATGGACAGTACGATCTCGACAGAAAATAATATTTCGGATTTGAGCAATCCTGCCGACCTGAGTACCAGTAGTAGTGCGTCACAGGATGAGTCTGATGCTAACGTTGAAGACGCTAGCACAAGCCTCAATGTCAAACTTGAACGAAAAAGTCCGCTAACTTTACCTCCAAAAAAGTCATCTCGTCCGTCGTCTACAACTTCCTCAGAGTGTGATGATACAGTAAAATCTGAGGTCAGCTAAAAGGTAGCATTTTGACCTTGAATAAACTACGTGACTTGGATAACTTTAGATTTAACTAGACTAGATTTACTTGAATTGGGACAAACGGTCAGTGTGCATGAAGTATTGTTCGGCTTTGTTAAATCAAGCATTTCAATGATCCGTCCATACATATTGCCTGGAGAACCCGAATCGCTCAGGGCTTCTAGATTATATAGACAGTATTGATATTTATAACGTAAAAGTACGCGCACCATAATTAAAAAACAATCGCACCTCATATCATATTAATTCACCATATCATACCATAACTTTACAGGATACTTATCATGAGAAATTCATTTAGTGAGTTGAATAGCTCAGGAGTTATTTTATAGTAATCATTTTCTAAATTAAAAGATTCGCTGTAATAAATATTGCACACGTTTGTACTTCTAGTGCCTTTGCTAGAGTGTTTGCATTCTCATTTCAAAAAACGTGACGAAGATTTCCTGTAGAAAATGTTTTCCATTGTTAATCAACTACTTTTTGAAAATGTTATTATTTTGAGCTGACTTTTTGGCCCACTTAAATATTGAAAAAGCCATAATCTATTAACTTCGATGATGACGATGATATCTATCTCATTAGGGAAAGTACAGGGTATAAGATTTTGATAAATCGGTTAGAAGGAAAAACAACTTCTTGTGTTTTCGTTGGATAGGGGGAATACTAACAATGGTCTGATATTGATAGCAGCTATATATAGTGATTTCTGGTTGATTGATGTCTTGACTATTGGGTATATCAAGTATAGTTCGTTTTTAGTTTCTTTGAATCTCATGAAAAACGCAAATCACGCGTTAATTAACAGGAGGAGTCCAGTCGAGTTCACCTCGTACATCAAACATACCATGTAATTTATCTGTAGGAAAGAAAACCCTACGTTTTTATATATGCACATGATACGAAAGAAATGAGTCGCGTAACGTCAATATCGTCTTCATAAGTGGCTAATTAATTAGTCTGTCTAGATTGTCCATAATAAAGAGTGAGGATATTACTGTGCTATGTAATTCATACCAAACGAAAGAAAATAATTACAAGTGTGTACATTTTTAAATAGGATGCTAGTGATAGTGAGACGGGGCGCACCTTTTTATGACTTTACTCCGGTAGTAAAATATATGAGGTCAGCTAGAGAGAAATATAATTGGATTCAAGTTCCGTATATATACGTATTAAGATATTCAAAGAGGTGGATACCCGTTTTTCCAGTAGTAAATGATAATAAAAATGGTAATTATTATTGCTGTACATTAACATATCAAGCACGAGATTACCGAAGAGGACAATTATAAACGCGGAAATTATTGAGTGTTTAATTAAGCTAGTTTAGAGGGTAATTATTTGTCCAGTTTAGGATTCATTCGTTTTCTGAGTAAACTCCACCAAATGTAGGTTTTCATTAAGATAAGAAGAATAAAATGCACTCGTTCAACGTTTGTTATTCTTTAGCGGGTTATAGTTACACTACTGATCGATCATTATCACAACCACATTGTGGTTGTGCAAACTTGATTCTGATCAGCAATGGGAAAACGATTATGCTTATTATTGTACTTTATTTATTTTTTAAGCTTATTGTTCCATACAGATTTTATGTATTTTGTGTACATGCTGTAGCTTTTAAGTTTGTACATATGAAAGTGCTGTGCACAGATTTTAGTTTAAGGATTTTTTTGCAAGCAGAAATGAATATCGGTTTTCCAAGGATTCTCAGTTTTGTAAGTTGCTGTGTTGTATAAACTTGATTTTGTTTTAAGTTATTACCCATTTTTAGTTGTTATTATGTCTATTAATGCAGTTACCTTTGAAAAGTTAATGCACTTAAATACGCTTTAAAGAATTACAATTTTTTATATTGTAAGTTTAGTCAGCCTTCTAACGATCTTCAGTCACTGCACATATCCCGGTCTCAAAATAGATTGGGTCATTGATGGATTCGATCATTGTAAAACGATATCTTGTAAACCTGTAAACCCACCTAGTACACAATAATGCATTAGCTGATATTATACGTATACATATCTATTCTTGAATTTGAACTAAACATGTACGTCATCTCGTTATATTTTAAGGTAATTATAAATCCTAGTATGTACATAATTTACGTATACACATTTGAACAGAACCAATGAAAATGCACCAGAGAGAGAGTGCGTTTCGTCCTTGTTCTGTTCTAAAATTATAAAACCCGAAAATGTTAACTTTTGAGTCAAATCCATATTTTAACTGAAGAATAAACGATCTCTTTAAACTCAATACTCGTTACATAGTTTTATTTGAATTTATACATGCATAATTATCGATTTTATTTTGGAGGTACCTTCATAGTTTAATTCCAATGCATGGATACTTCTTTCTGATATTTCCGAGCAATTCAATATTCTTTCTTGTACAAATTTTTCAATCAAAAACATTCTAGACGTATTGGCTAAAAGCTCGAGCATTCTCATGAATCGGTAACCCTTCCATAGCCTTAAAATATCTCAAAGCAAAGTAGTTTCAAGTTTCAAAAGATTTGGATAGAAGTTTTGAAGAAAGACGAGATTCAGCTTGATTGCTTTCATCAAATTTTCTGTTGACAGGAGACGCAGCCTTTCAGAACGGGCAACATGGAAAGGCAATTTGATTGGAAACGCGGATAATAAGGGAAAGCACTTAATAGTCATCAGGGAAAAGCACTTTGTCGACCTAGATTATTAGCGTTACGCCCTGTGTGGATTATTTGATGAAAAAGTAATTCTTCGATTTATTCCCATTCAGAAGTAGGAGAGGAGTAAAAACTAGCAATTTTTTGTTAAGATAGATAGGCACACATAAAAAAGCATGAGCATTGTCATAACAGTGTTACTCCTCTACATAGAAAGTCATGTCATGTAGAATGTATACATTCACATTTTTGTCACATATTACCTATAGCCTAGCTGCTTTCATTACATAATTGACAATCAAGGAATGCTTTATTTGATAATGTACACAGAAGGCATTTTTATGCCTGGAGTTGGGAATCAATTAATGAATTTTTGATGCCAAACGCGAGTAGCGAGAATTCATTCTGCAAACAGATATGCAGCCAAGAAGGGAAAATATGAAACGAAAGCCCCCAACGAAGAAAAAGGATTACACGCTCCTTAACTCGTTTCAGCGAAAACTTCTCGCTGTGAGTGAGATTGTGAGATGGTGATTGATGCAATAGACAGGAACTACGAACTTACATGCAAGTATGCGTTCCTATACATTCATACAACATTTTGGAATTCATTTGACATTTCGATAATGAAGATTATTTAGAGCACATTGGGATTGGGACAGGAGTAAATTCTGAATGCTAGCCACATTCTATAAAAGGTGGTGCGCAAAATAGCCAATTTAAATGGGTGGTCATGAAAGTTGTCTTTTGTTGGGACTTAAGGGCCGAGAAATGTATGTAATGATAAGTCTGATTTAGATAATAAAATTCTTGTCAGCAACCCACCTTTTATGGTCATTTTCTCATCAATGAGGTTTGGAGAAAGCATTTTTTCCAGCTAGCAATTCTTTTGCTTGTCAAATTCCAATAAAGTTTACTGTAAAGAATGGCGAAATATATTGGTCATGTGCGGTAGTCAATTGAAGTATCTGGTCGTTTCATCAAGTGGCCATTATATAAAAGTAAACGCTCATGTATGTACAAATTATATAAAAGTTCTCTTTGGCGGATGGATAGTTGTGAACTTCGATCGCCACTTGGGGGTCGTTGTTGTTCATATTTTTCAAAAACTTCTGGAGCTATTATTGTTTGCGTCATTTGCTATTGTGATTGCGATCAATTTTAATATTTATATACCACTTACTTATCATCATGCATCATAGCGTTATTGATCTATACACGATTCAACAAACGAAGTATTTTTGATACATTGACAATAACAATGGGGTTATAGCTAGTTTAAAATAGCGTGTAATTGTTGTCTTATGTGTAAAGAAAAGTTGGCTCATGCAAAACCTGTGATTATGATAAAGTTAAGTACAGCAAATATTAATTATGCGTCGCAATTTGAAACCGTCAATGAATCTAACAATTCTCTAAACCTAAGATGCATAACTACTTTTAAATCTTCATGTATTAAATTCAAAAATAGCTTATTATCACACAGATATTGTTGAATCCATTGAATCCACACCTAAATCAGAATGCCTGTAAAGCACATAAATCAATGTACAAGTCATTTTGGATAACTAGATCAAGGATATTAAATTCCAAAGCTTTCACCAAAGCAGATTTTAGTGAATCCATAAATTTGTTCTGTTTACGCTGCTGCACAATTATGCCGGTGATTTATCACAGACGGAGACGCAGAACAGATTTTATGATATGAAAATTTTGTTAAATACCCATTACAAACCGGTGGGGTAGTGGGAGAATCTGAGGAACTGGAACACAATCGATTAAATTAGCATTGTATGTCGAGTCGCATTGTGTGCTAAAATATTTCAAATCAAAATCAGTAGCATGTTGAACACAACATAAGCCGTGAAATTTGGTAGTTTGGTTAAACTCGGAATACAAAAAGTAGGTAGGTATTATACCAGTTATACCACAATACCACAAAAATTAATTCATATCTGCTTCATGTCAAATTCCATAAGGCTATTGTGAACTGCAATATTGAGACAAGATTTATGATGCAAAATTTTGTACCGGTAACAAAAATCTAGATCAATATATAACCTCACAATAACCTCGTGAGTCATGGTAGTGTCATGATTATCATTTTTTCCAATATCATTTTCATAATTTATTCATTACAGTGCTATATTTGATTATTCTAAAATCTCTAGAAGAATACAGTCTAATTTTTGTGATTTGCTTAAAATTATCCAAAACATCGGCGTTATAATCGTGGAATCTATCATGATTTTGGTACATTCAAATTCAAATGTCAAATGCATGCCTTTCTCCAGAAAAAGGATGATACGGCTTTACTATTTTTTTATATTTATATGATTGATACGAAGTCTTAATGGATACTATAGCATTGATTCCCAGAAGAAGAAGAAACTCAAATATGCCCAAAATGTTTGTACATCTATCTTACGATTTTATTTATCAGAACCAACATTTGCAGCGATCCCTGTAAAGGTTAAAGACATTTATAATTTTACTATTTTTAACTCCTTGGAGCACCTACTCGTACATTTATGTATATTGATGTCACTTATTTGTTGCTTTGAAGAAATACCTTCATGTTTCAGTACGATCACTAATCCAATACGATATCATTGAGCGAGTTTTCAGGATTTATCATGTATTTTTTTTAACTAGAGACAAATTATGCACCTTCAAACTTTCAAACCTGTGTTGTTCTTAGAATACCTTACTAAGCCGAACTTTGCATAGATACTTACATTTGTCTGTAATAACCAAATAAGCTTAGTCAGAAAAGGTCCATTATTTCATCCCACAATGTAACAAAAGTACCCCTGTAAAAATTATTAAAAATAGAAATATTGGTGCAATGATATACCTGTATCTGTATGAGTATTCATAAATTCAACTTATAGGGCTCACAGAAAGTTTTACAATTGCGCCTAGATGATCGTACTGGACTGTCAGAATTATTTTTATTTTACTTTTTAAATAGTAATTCGAATTGAACTTTGTGTTTAAATTGTTACAAATGTGGATTATAAAAATGTCATACTTCTGGACTTGGGCATTTTGTTATGTTTGTACAACTCAATTTAGTGTGCATGCACTCGCAAGTTCAATAACGTTTTTCGACCAACCAGATTACAAAGGTACAATAGTCAACTTTGCAAAGTTCCCTCACTGCATCGTTGAATGCACTGATAAATGTCCATTAATTGATTTTTTGTTATCACAGGACAACGATACCAAATGCAAGTAAACCGCTGCGAAAATATACCTCCTGAGTTTGACAACATGGTGTCATCAGTTCGAACCAAAACTTGTGTCGTTCTTTATGCTGATAACTGCTGTCAAGGAAGGGTCTTGCAAATTTACAAAGACGATGACATTTCATGGACAACTTTAAACCACAAAGTGAGCTCCGTTAGTCCTTGTGGATCATATCGAGCAGTCTTGCCAAAGCAGATAAACGAAACGTGGGGTGACCACAATGACACTATGACGAAAGTCATTGAATACCAGGACGTTGCTGTATATCACGACGAAAGGTTACTCGACAGATCAGACATGTGACACGCTGATTTCATCACTCAACTATGGGGATATACCAAAGCTACTTATGGCAATTTCGGTCCAGAAGATGGACCTTTACTATTATTTCTTCATGGAATTTCAGGGAGCAGCGTGATAAGTCCACGGATAGGTCCAGTAAAATCAGAAACAGAAACTTTCATAGGAAAAAGTCTTAACTATTTTGACACAGAAAGTAAATGCCGCAATTTAATTGATATTGGGGTGACTGGCGAGAATGTTGGAGTCGAGATGGACATAATAGCTAAGGAGGTTGCTGGGATTGTGGAATGGAGTGCGAAAGGAGTGTGGAACAATCCCAGCCGTGGTTTGTGGGATTATTTGGATTCTCCATGGGCAGAAATTTTTAGCTATGATGCATTCCTACAAATGGATTTAAAGGAAGATGCAGAAAGGGCATTCCAAAAGTTTTCCAATATTTCCCGAAACTATCCTCGAGAAGAGTCTTTCTGGTTTCGGGATTGGTATTATCCAATTTACAAAAGATATGGAGGCGCGCGGGTGTTAAATGGCTATTTTGAACTGCTTTCAAGATACTTTCCACGCGCACTCGCTTTAGAAAGGGAGTGGTCTTTTGACCGATTATTAAATGACGGGGAGTACGTCCATTTCATGTCAGGGGTGTGTGGGTATAGTATTCAAGAGCAATACGAAGTTGCTTTTGACTGGAGTTCAGACACTGATTTCGACCTAACGAAAGCAAAACGTGACTTTCCAGATATTCGCTATCAAGGATAAATAATAAATTGTTGTATTTGGGCTCTTGAATAATGTTAAGGGAAGCTTAATGAGAGCTTCTGTATGTTAAATAAATTTCGAATCCTCTAAAAAGCCTAAAAATGTAAAGCAATTAAAGTTTTGATTTTATATGAAAATGTGATTTTAATATTATTATTTTTGTCATCTTATGTATTACATTATATGCATTGGTTTCAAGATTGTAAAATTTACGTAGCTCTATGAAATAATATCTGTATAAACCAAAAAGATTAAATTAAATAGAGTGGACGGGTCCATACAAATCAAAATTAGTTTTGATTTTAATTGTTTTTATTCCGCCG